>ONZH01019829.1:0-254995 GCA_900303285.1 Rhinella marina | reverse complement strand
ACACAGTGATGTCACAGTACAGGGATAATACACAGCGATGTCCCTGTACAGATAATAAACACAGCGATGTCCCTGTACAGGGATAATAAACACAGCGATGTCCCTGTACAGGGATAATAAACACAGCGATGTCCCTGTACAGGGATAATAAACACAGTGATGTCACTGTACAGGGATAATAAACACAGCGATGTCCCTGTACAGGGATAATAAACACAGCGATGTCCCTGTACAGGGATAATAAACACAGCGATGTCACTGTACAGGGATAATAAAAACACACAGCGATGTCCCTGTACAGGGATAATAAACACAGCGATGTCCTGTACAGGGATAATAAACACAGCGATGTCCCACAGGGATAATAAACACAGCGATGTCCCTGTACAGGGATAATAAACACAGCGATGTCCTGTACAGGGATAATAAACACAGCGATGTCCCTGTACAGGGATAATAAACACAGCGATGTCCCTGTACAGGGATATAAAACACAAAACACAGCGATGTCCACAGGGTAAACACAGCGATGTCCTGTACAGGATAATAAACACAGCGATGTCACTGTACAGGGATAATAAACACAGTGATGTCACAGTACACCTGTGCAAACAAGACCTGGGGGACCAAGATAAGGCTAGGGGCTACACTGAAAAGGGCCAGTGGAGCACAGATAAGGGGTAAGGGGCAGGGTCACAAGCAAGGTCCTGGGGGGGGGTGAGGGGTGCACAGATAAGGGCCAGGGTGGCGCACACAGGGGGCAGCAGAGACAAGAACCAGAGAGGCGCAGACAAAGAGGGAGTGGGGCACAGATAAGGGCCCAGGGGCGCAGACCAGGAAGAGGCGTACAAAGACAAGGGCCAGATCCCAGGGGTGCAGACAGGGGCCAGGTAGGCACAGCCAAAGGGGCGCAGATAAGAGCCAGGGGCTGCATTGAAAGGGCCAGGGTGGTGCACAGAGCAGGGTCAAAAGCAAGGTCTGGGGGGGGGGGGGTCGGGGTTGTGAGGGGCGCACAGATAAGGGCCAGGGTGGCATTAATAGGTTCTTTATTTTGGCAAGAGGTGTATGTATGTGTGTGTGTGTGTTATGTGTATATATATATATATATATTATATATATATATATATATATAATAGTTTTGAGGTGATAATCTAGGCCTTAAGTGCGCATAGTGCTCTTTCTCTTCTGGGCCATGCAGTGTACCCATTCAGCACTTTATGACCACATTTGGGGTATTGTTGTGTTCAGGAGACCATAGGTAACAAACTATTGGGTACATTACATCCTGTTACTCCTTGTGAAAATTAAAAATTTGGGGCTAAAACAACATTATCTTGTAAATTATGTAATTTTTTCTTTTGACGGGCAAGTTTTTTAAATTCTATGAAATGCCTGTTGGGTCAAGGTGCTCACTGCACCTCTTGAAAAAATCTCTGTGGGTTCTAGTTTCCAAATTGGTGTCACTTCATGGGGGGCTTCCACTGTATTCAGGAGACAATGGGTAACACATGGTGGGGTGCATTTTCTCCTGTTACCCCTTGTAAAAATGAAACATTTGGGCTTAAAGCGACATTTCCTTGTAAAATATGGATTTTTTTTTTTAAATTTTCACTGCCAAGTGTTTCAAAATTCTATGAAATGTTTTTTAAAGGCCTCAAATGCAACATAGCTTCCAAAAACTATTCCAACTAAATATGTACTCCAAAATCCATATGGTTCTGTTTCCCATTTGAGCCCTGCCGTGTGCCCATACAGCAGCTTACGACCACATATGGGGTGTTTCTGTAAACTGCAGAATCAGTGTGTTACAGGAAAAAGTGAAGATCTGCAAAAAAAAAAAAATAATAATTTGAAATTTCACCTCCTTTTTCGTTTAATTATTGTGGAACACCTAAAGGGTTAAGAACTTGTAAAATCAATTTTGAACAACTTGAGCGTTGTAGTTTCAAAATGGGGTAATTTATGAACTGGTTCTTTAAAAAGTAGGTTTTGGAAATTCAAAGCTTTCTAATGTCTTTAAATAACAATACGTTTACAAAACTATGCCAACATTCTTTACATATGGGGAATGTAAAGTAATAACTATTTTATGAGATGTCACTATCCGTATTAAAGGGGTATTCCCATCTGAGACAATGGTGGCATATCGCTAGGATGTGCCCCCGTTGTCTGATAGGTGCAGGTCCCACCACTGGAACTTGCACCTTCACCGAGAACAGAGTGGGGAAGGTGGTGACCACTGCTTCCAAGTTATTTCTGTGGGGCCAACGGAAATAGACGAGTTAGCACTTTTTCGGCGGCCCCATAGTAATGAATTGAGGGTGCCTGCTCAGTGTGCCCTCCACAACTTTCAGGGCTCCGTTCCTGGTGTAGGTAGGATATGCCCCCACTGTATGAGATGGGAAACCCCCTTTAAAGGCAGAGAAATTCAGATTTCGAAAATTGCTCATTTTTTAAAAAAAAATAAAGTAAAACATATTAACTCAAATTTACCACTAATGTGAACTACAATGTGTCAAGAGAAAACAATCCCAGAATGGCTTGGATAAGTAAAAGCATTCCAGAGTTATTACCACAAAGTGACACAGGTCAGATTTGCAAAAAAATTGGCATGGGATTTAAAGGGTTTCTGTCACCAGATCTGGGCATATTAAACAGGATGACATTTGCAATGTGCAAATGTCACCTGATGCCCAATCTGGTATTAATTTTTTTATTGGTGCCCCCGTTTTTGATAAAAATGATGTTTTATTTTATGCTAATTAGGCTTACTAGGTGCAAGGGGCGGTTACCTTGCACCTAGTAAGCTCCGTTTGCCCACCTGCGGTCACGCCTACCTTGTCTTGATTGACAGGGCCAGGCAGCTTGTTCGATCCTCTGCCGGCCCTGTGCGCGATTCAAATCCCGCGCCTGCGCCGTGTGGAATAAAATCGGCGCAGGCGCAGTGAGCGGCGCTGGCCGCCGGGCTCCCGGCTACCTCACTGCGCCTGCGCCGATGACGTCAGAGTACACGACGTCATCGGCGCAGGCGCAGTGAGGTAGCCGGTGGCTAGCGCCGCTGCCTGCGCCGATTTTATTCCACACGGCGCAGGCGCGGGATTTGAATTGCGCACAGGGCCGGCAGAGGATCGAACAAGCTGCCTGGCCCTGTCAATCAAGACAAGGTAGGCGTGACCGCAGGTGGGCAAACGGAGCTTACTAGGTGCAAGGTAACCGCCCCTTGCACCTAGTAAGCCTAATTAGCATAAAATAAAACATCATTTTTATCAAAAACGGGGGCACCACTAGAAAAATTAATACCAGATTGGGCATCAGGTGACATTTGCACATTGCAAATGTCATCCTGTTTAATATGCCCAGATCTGGTGACAGAAACCCTTTAAGGTGAAAAGTGGCTAATGTACTGAAGGGGTTAATAATAAAACAAGGGGAAAAAGTAACTATTACTGAGATGCCTAAAATTTAGTAATAAAAGTATTGGGTATTTTATGATGTGTCGTGTTATCAGATGTCATGCCACATTTTTTTCCGGAAGAGTAAAAATATTCCTCTTAGCTTTTTTGAGGAGCATTTTTAGCCGGGAGCAGTATGAATGTTACAGTAATTCAGATCCATAACCCTACCTTTCTTGATGCTCCAAATCGGTCACTCATGGACCAGAGAAGTAGAGTGGGCAAAACTCAATACAGTAAATACTCTAATAGGGTGGTCTGGTTGTGTTGGCAGCAATGGGGGTTTGGTGTCAGTGGGTGGCACTGTGGCATCAGTGATGAAGGAATTCAGGTACCAAGTGCTTTATACCAAGCCCCTAATCACTTCTCTGACCAGTGCAAACCATTTATATTCAGACGATGTGGTAAACTGTTTTTACTGTGAGTCTGCAACTACCACAATGTTTTAAAATTGTGCGCTTTTTTTTTTTACATTGCTGCATTTTTATACCAGTAACCATAAAATTGCTACTCCACTGAACTTTCTGAATATACCTGTCCCTAAGATGTGTGCAGACACCTGGCATCTTTTATAACAAACAGGTTCACTCAAAAGTTAATAAAGCCCACTCAAAAGCAGTGATGGGCAAGTGGTAAAGAACAGTCTCGTTCACAATATATTGAACTGTGGCAGTGCATCTGACTTCTCTGTACTTCATCACTATTCACATTATACATGGAAAAGTTTGCTAGCATCATCTTCAAAACTTTAAGGGGTTTTCCAGGAGTGCAGTATGGATGATCTATCCTCAAGATAGGTCACCAATATCAGACCGGTGGGGGCCCAACTTCTGGCAAACCCACCAATCAGTTTGAAGGGCATAGTGTCAGGGCCGGCGTCAGCACCCGGCATACCCGGGCAAGTGCCGGGGCCCAGTGCTCCTGGGGGGGCCCACTGCTCTGCTATGAGCGCTTCCATCAATACAGATGGAAGCGCTCATTGCTGGAGCACAGGGACCTTACTCACATGAAAGCCGCATGCAGAGTCCAGCTGTCCCTGTCCCCCTAACAAGCTTCCGTGCTGTGGAGCTTCGGACACGCCCCCTCTTCACTCCAGCAGAGCAGCAGTTACTTTACAAGCCTCAGACACGCCCCCTCTACACAGGACGTGCTGCTGCCTGAGGAGGAGAGAGATCCCAGGAGCAGCAGTGTGAAGAGATGCAGACAGCCTGTAAGTGAGTCTGCACTGGGACTGACTCTTCTGTATGGGACAGGAGGGGGGTCAGGGAACTCTTTATACTGCTGCTGGATGCCGTAAAGAAGCAGCAGCAGTTTAGTTTTACTGCCTCATGAAGCAGTTTGCCTCCATGACACCTGCCCCCCCCCCCCATATCCTGTCCTATGTCATCCTCATGGAGTCCCTGCTGTCTCTTTTCCTCCCTCATGTATACAGAGCTCCTGTTTCACCTTCCTTTCTCTTATTGCTGCACAGACCTCCTGCCCCACACTTCTTGTATAAATCCCCCTCAGAGCCCCTTCCACCTACTTTTGTCCTCCCCTCTTGTCCATTCAGGGCCCTGGGCCCCTGTCTCTCTCCTCTGCCTCTCATAATGGTGGTGTATAAACTGCAAGCACCATAATGACCTTCTAACGTCTCAGGGTCACGTGACTGTGCCCCCACCCCATACTGTGCCCCCTTATACCCTGCATTGTGCCCTTTTACCATACCCTGTACAGTGTCCCTAGTCATTCCCTGTACTCTGCCCTCTTATACCCTTTTATCTGGTCACTGTATGGCGGTGCTATCCAGTTATTGTATGGCGGTTTTATCTGGTCACTGTATGGAAGTATGCAGTCACTGTATGGCGTTGTTATCCGGTGACTATATCCCCTTCCCTGCCCACGCCACCTTTTTTAGACCTGGCAAGAGTGGGGAAAAGTTGCAGATTACGGCGCAAAGGTCCTGTGCGCCACAATCTGTGTCAGAAATCCGCCTAAGGGTCCATTCACACGTCCGTGTGTGTTTTGCGGTCCGCACATGGCCGGCTCTATTATAGAGATGCCTTTTCTTGTCCGTGGCTCCGGACAAGAATAGGACATGTTCTATATTTTTGCGGGGCCGCGGACCGGAAGTGCGGATGCGGACGGCACAATGTGTGCCGTCCGCATCTTTTGCAGCTCCATTGAAAATGAATGGGTCCGCACCCGTTCCGCAATTTTGCGGAACGGATGCGGACACATTCTGCGGACGTGTGAATGGACCCTAATATAGATGCATTTCTGTTTAATAAATGAACCCCTAATTGTCTTATTATTCTAGGGTACAGCTGATATCTTTATAGTATATAGACTCCAGTGTATTACACTGTGCCCTGTATTTCCCAATAGATAAATGATCCTTGGGAAACACAGTCCTCACCCCTGACCACCAGGACCAGGTTCTGCGCTGTCAGTACATGGCAAATGTGATGTGCTGCACATTTGTATACAGTACCTTTTTTTTTTAATCAATGTATACATCAAACGGATAGAAAAACGTGATGTGAACCCACTGGCGGGTGGGGCGGGGCGATGGGGGGGTTGAGGTGTTTGTAAAAAATTGCTGTGGGGGCCACTGCATTATTCTGAATGGGAGTGACTGGGGGTCATTATTCTGAATGGGGGTGACGGGGGTCATTATTCTGAATGGGGGTGACTGGGGGTTATTATTCTGAATGGGGGTGACTGGGGTCATTATTCTGAATGGGGGTGACTGGGGTCATTATTCTGAATGTGGGTGACTGGGGGTCATTATTTTGAATGAAAGGCCACTGTGGGGTCATTATACTCTGTGGGGGGCCCACTGAGATTTATCGCCCAAGGGCCCACATAAACCTGGAGCCAGCCCTGCATAGTGTCATACATTGTACAGTGGTTGTGCTTGGTATTGCGGCCCAGGCCCATTCACTTGGACTGAGCTGCACATAGGTAATGTCCCTGGCTCAGGAAGAGGCTACTTCAAACAGCTGAGCATGGGAGTACTGAGAGTCGGACCCTCAACGATTAGACATTGCTGACCTATACTGAGGATAAAGGTGTTTGGGGGGCTCTAATTGGCCTCTGTAACTGAGAAAAGGGGCTTTGGACTCCCGAAAAACTTTCTTTATTTTATTTATTCCCAGAAAATCCCTTTATCCTGGCCTTCACATAATACATCTTATCCATACACAGGGCACTTGAGAAAAAAGTGTTTTATGTGAAGGCCCAGATAATATTTTTCAGTGAAGATGTTGGCATACTTTTTTTTCTCTGTCCATTTGGAGACTAGCGTAGACACTAGACAACCATTTCATCTAAGGAAGGACTCACTAATGGTTGGAGTTGTGCACCCAGTAGCTGTCTCCAAAATAAGAGTTAAATGCTGTATGTACAGTGCCTTGCGAAAGTATTCGGCCCCCTGGAACTTTTCAACCTTTTGCCACATTTCAGGCTTCAAACAAAAAGATATAACATTTAAAATTTTTGGTGAAGAATCAACAAGTGGGTCACAATTGTGAAGTGGAACAAAATTTATTGGATCATTTAAACTTTTTTTGTAATAATAAAACTGAAAAGTGGGGCGTGCAAAATAATTTGGCCCATTTACTTTCAGTTCAGAAAACTCACTCCAGAAGTTCATTGAGGATCTCTGAATAATCCAATGTTGTCCTAAATGACTGATGAAGATAAATAGAATCCACCTGTGTGTAATCAAGTCTCCATATAAATGCACCTGCTCTGTGATAGTCTCAGGGTTCTGCATCATGAAGACCAAGGAACACACCAGGCAGGTCCGTGATACTGTTGTGGAGAAGTTTAAAGCCGGATTTGGATACCAAAAGATTTCCCAAGCTTTAAACATCCCAAGGAGCACTGTGCAAGCGATCATATTGAAATGGAAGGAGTATCAGACCACTGCAAATCTACCAAGACCCGGCCGTCCCTCTAAACTTTCATCTCAAACAAGGAGAAGACTGATCAGAGATGCAGCCAAGAGGCCCATGATCACTCTGGATGAACTGCAGAGATCTACAGCTGAGGTGGGAGAGTCTGTCCATAGGACAACAATTAGTCCAACACTTCACAAATCTGGCCTTTATGGAAGAGTGGCAAGAAGAAAGCCATTTCTCAAAGATATCCATAAAAAGTCTGGTTTACAGTTTGCCACAAGCCACCTGGGAGACACACCAAACGTGTGGAAGAAGGTGCTCTGGTCAGATGAAACCAAAATCGAACATTTTGGAAACAATGCAAAACAATATGTTTGGCGTAAAAGCAAGGACCATTCTGGATGAAAACCTGTTGGAGTCTGCAAAAGACCTGAGACTAGGACGGAGATTTATCTTCCAACAAGACAATGATCCCAAACATAAAGCAAAATCTACAATGGAATGGTTCAAAAATAAACATATCCAGGTCTTAGAATGGCCAAGTCAAAGTCCAGACCTGAATCCAATTGAGAATATGTGGAAAGAGCTGAAAACTGCTGTTCACAAACGCTCTCCATCCAACCTCAAAGAGCTCCAGCTGTTTTGCAGGGAAGAATGGGCAAGAATTTCAGTCTCTAGCTGTGCAAAACTGATAGAGACATACCCCAAGCGACTTGTAGCTGTAATCGCAGCAAAAGGCGGCGCAACAAAGTATTAATGCAAGGGGGCCGAATAATTTTGCACACCCCACTTTTCAGTTTTATTACAAAAAGTTTAAATGATCCAATAAATTTCGTTCCACTTCACAATTGTGACCCACTTGTTGTTGATTCTTCACCAAAAATGTAAAATGTTATATCTTTTTGTTTGAAGCCTGAAATGTGGCAAAAGGTTGAAAAGTTCCAGGGGGACGAATACTTTCGCAAGGCACTGTATATATAGCTGAAGTGCTTGCTACTATACGGCAAGGTACTGCCTCCAGTTATTTGCTGAGTCCTGGGTTTTATGAACACAGCAAAACTGTTTTCATAAAACATGAAGGCTTGTGGCACCATATTACGTGGCAATCATCATTCTGCATGCCACTGTACTTTGAGATTGTTAATCGATCGTAAAACAATAATACTTCTCTTATAGGCAATGGACCACTTGAAGTCATTCATTGCAGACTGTGACAGGCGAACCGACATTGCAAAAAAAAGGCTGGCTGATACGCAGGAGGAAATAAGTGCAGAAGTAGCTGCCAAAGTAAGCCCAGTAAATGTGTATTCTGTACAAGTAACTTATTGTATGACATATCACTATGGTATGTACTAGATGTACACATATGCATGCAGTATAAAGATCATAAATGTCTTATATAGGAATACTCCTTAGGGTCCATTCACACATCCAAAAAATGGGTCAGCATCTGTTGTGCAATTTTGCGGAACGGGTGCGGACCCATTAATTTTCAACGGGGCCGAAAAGATGCAGATGGCACACAGTGTGCCGTGTGCATCCACACTTCCGGTCCCGCAAAAAAAAATCCAACATGTCCTATTATTGTCCAGAGCCACGGACAAGAATAAGCATTTCTGCAGTATCGGCACATGGCCGGTGAGCTGTTTTGCGGATCCGCAAAACACATGCGGATGTGTGAATGGACCCTCACTGTTACACACAGCACCAGTTATGCAAGGTTTTGCCTGGATAGCTCCTTTACAGGGATCTGGAGAGAAGATTACTTGCCTGCTTCCCAGCACTGGCTCTCTTGCTGTAAACATCCTGTTTGACATCACTGCAGCCAATTATGGCGGTGACCGGCTACACAAATGGTCACATGATGCAAGGAGATCCGGTCTCTGCCGCAGCCAGTGGCCAAACCGGATGTTTTCAGCAAGTAATCTTCCCTTTACAGGTTTAGTAAAGTGTGTGTGTTTTGGGGTTGCTCCAATCTCCAAATTTTTACACAATCCCTTTTAAGATACTAAGAATGGAACTAGTACAGTGTACGCGGTCGTAGCGGTGCCAGCAACACAGTGCTCCTCCCATATCTCCAGCTGCGATTCTCCTCCTCCCCCATACCAATGCCAGCTGCACAGCGCTCCCTAGTAACACTGCCAGCCGTACAGTGCCTCCCCACTGTAATATCCACAGTTCCAGTTATCCCCCACACCCATAACACTGGCACTTGCATTTATCTTACAAGACCTGCATAGGCCTTTATCAGTGCTGGGAAGAGAGTGGGCATGTTATCTAATAAACTTTTAACTAAATTGCATTTAAAATTTATGATAAAAATGTTCTAGACAAATGGCAGTGCAGTGTGTTTTTAGAGATGTTGGTAATGTAACATGATTGATTTGTTCAGGCAGAGAGAGTGCACGAACTAAATGAAGAGATTGGAAAACTGCTAGCAAAAGCTGAGCAGTTAGGGGCAGAAGGAAATGTCGAAGAGTCACAGAAAGTTATGGATGAAGTCGAAAAGACTAGAATTCGGAAACGAGAAGCTGAGGTTTGTCATAAAAAAATCTTCATTTGTAAATGCTCAACATAATATGGATGATATATGTAGGAATGACTTGTATTTATGGTTTGGTAACATATTAGTTATTACTACATCATCTTTGGTCCAAATCTATTAGCAATAAGGAATGTCACTGACGTTCCTAATCCTGAATAGGCTTGGGGAAAAGAATTCACAGGAACACTTGTTTCCAATAATTGGCCTGTATTATCATCATGGTCAGCCAAAAATGGAGCACATGCTTGTTTGTCTTTCATCAGAATGAAAGATGCACAGTTAGTTATCAGGGTCACATCTCCCTGTGTAATTAGAACTGAATAGGAGAAGAACGGTTGCGGTACAAATGATTCCTGCCCACTTACTGTGCATCGCCTAAACGAATATTGGTGAAGATGGGTATCATTGATTGCCGCTCAACCTGGTCAAATACTTGCCAGTCTAAAGCCTCATTCACATGACAGTGTTTTGGTCAGTGGTTTTCATCAGTGATTGTGAGCCAAAACCAGGACTGGAGCCTCCACAGACATAAGGTATAAGGAAAAGATCTGCACCTGGTTTTGGCTCACAATCACTGGCCAAAACACTGATATGTTTATAGCATGTTAAAAGCACACCAGCTAAGTGCACTAAGATGCATGCAATTTAATGTGTAGCTTTGGACAAGAGCTGTAGCTTGATGGTTAAAATTGGAGAAATCTTTCTACAATATGCCTTGTGTGCAGCCTCAGCCATAGAGTACAGTCACACATGCAGTGCAGGTTCGTTTTAGTGTAGTGTTTGAAGCCAGAATCAGGAAGGGATCATAAAAGAGAGAGTATGAAGAGCAGATACTACCCATCTTTTCTTGAATCCACTTCTGGTTTTGTCTTTTAAAAACTGCATAAAATACCTGCCCATATAACCATGCCCTTAGGTGTTGGCTTTTATGCCCATCAGCTGCAACAGGACTGAAGTGCTGAGTATACACGTAAGGAGGGGACTGTTTACAGTGCAGTGTGACATAGATTAACAATATTGTATTCCATCGTGTTGGGAGGTATGAATATAGTAAGGTTGGAAAAAAACATGGGTCCATCTGGTTCAGCCTATTGTCATGCAGTGTTGGTCTAGACCAGAGGTAGGCATCCACCAGCACTCCCAGCATGCACAGTTTCCTTGCTTTTTTTCAGTACTCCCATAGACGTAAATGGAGCATGATGTGAATTGTCAGAGTGCCGAAGGTAGACCTTCCTACTCCAAAAATGTCAGAATAGACGACTATTAAAACTTGTTCACACTTCTAATGTACAGTGATCGAATAATGATTGGTAAATCATTTGTTTGCCGTAGATCAGACCGAAAGATTATCATTGGTGACCACCACCTTCCTTTATTTAATCAGAAACCTGCCAGTCATTAGCAGTTTAATTGCAAAAAGTGAAAATATTCAGTGATGATTTAGTTGCTTGCATTGGAAAGATTTGCAACAAGACAATCGCTGCTCATTGAGGGCCCTAAAGCATACACTGTAGATAGTCTGCTGAACTTTAAAGCAGTGATGCTCAACCTGCGGCCCTCTAGCTGTTGTAAAACCACAACACCCGCCATGCCCTTCTGTAGGCTGTCCGGGAATGATGGGAGTTGTAGTTTAGCAACAGCTGAAGGGCGCAGGTTGAGCATGCCTGCTTTAAAGTATACCTTCAGTTAGAAACAACTTTGAATTTACTGGTTAGAGTTTCCTTCAGCGAGGGGGCTGATTTTTAGTTTTCCAGAGAGATCGGCATACATTGCATATATAAGCCTAAGGAGAGGGGGAGATGTCCTGCAAACCCTTAGAGATCTTGATCCTCTCACTCTCAGAAACAGCAGAAGTATGGAGGACATTATACAGCAGTGAGTAGCTGTAATGCCAGCACCGGTGTGAGAGTAAAGCCTGCAGCAGCTTCTCTCTGCCTCTCTCAACATAGACTTCTATGGCAGCAGGTAGACAAATCTCCATTTATTTTTTCCCTAATGTGTAGGGACAGTGATAGGAATTTTTTTCTAATATACTTTATTTAGTGAATAGGTACATTTAGGAGAAAACTTGAAAAGTCCCTTAGCATCGCTCTCTAAATGACTGTAAATTGCTAAGGCATATCCATATTCACAGTACAGTGCATTACTGACTCCCAGCCGCGGCCCTCACTTCTCCCTCATGTACTGTACCCTAAACATCCCTGCTGTTGTCACTTATCAGCCTGGCTATCGCTGACAGCTGCCAGTAAGTGCTCACTATTGTGAATGCAGAGAGTATATAGGGGCAGCTATAGACTGTCTTTTTTGGGAGTTAGATCATGTGACCAGTGAGACTCGCTTGATCTTACAGCATCTTCTCTGTGGACAGGAAGTCAGTTTCCTTATTCATTCCTATGAGACTGACATTGAGACTCATTGGAATGAATAGATAAACCTACTTCCTGCCCATAAAGCAGATGTTGTGGGATCCAGTGAGTCTCACTGAGGGTCAAACATTTTTCTGGGAGTGTTTCTTTAACCACCTAACTGTTCTGCCCGAGTCTAGCTCCGCCAGTGGGAAAAATACTTAGAGGACCTTTCATGGAAAAAAAATTTTTTAATTAAATACATTTCCTCTGCTGATGCTGCCACCCTGTTTGTTGTTTATTTATTTTTTTTCAAATACTCCTCGCATGCCCCCCCCTGCTGTTTTCGTGCCTAGTCACAACGGAGTGTGTCACAGCCAGGGGGAAGGTGAGCTTTTTCTCCTCTGCTGTAAAAATTGCAGTTTTTTTTTTTATCTTTCATCCCAAAAAAATGAAATAAGTTATTTAGTACACAATATATACCCAAAAATGGTTTCTAAAAAAACTCATAAAATACCGCACTCTTACTTGCCCCCTATATAAAAGATAACAATGCAAGCATATATGTCCAATCAGTAACTAATGTTACCTGTTAGTTGATGTTAATTCTCTATATGCGCGCTGTATCCTCCTCTAGATGAGGCTGGGGGTAACAGGGAGTGCAGGGTAACTATTTCTCATATGGATCGCGCCCCGGCCGGTGACGCGTTCCTGTGCATACAGATTGTACCTCGCACGGAGCGAGTAGTGACGTCACTAGCTTAGCTACAGGTAGAAGCAGGTACCAGAATTCCTTCCAACGCGTTTCAAACAGATCGCTGTCCTTCGTCAGGGAAGTGGAATATGGTAATGCTGTTACTTGTCTCCTATATATGCACTTGCACTGAGTAACCAATCGTTAACCCTTTTTTCTCCCTATGTTTTCTTGATGGTATTCAGCTAGTCAAATGCAAAGAGTTCTATTTCAGCATTTAACCCTCCAGGTGCCAAAGTGCTCATATTAAAGATCCATTGATTGATCCCGTAGCTAAGCTAGTGACGTCACTACTCGCACCGTGCGAGCGCGAGGTACAATCTGTATGCACAGGAACACGCTACCGGCTGGGGCGTGATCCATATGAGAAATAGTTACCCTGCACTCCCTGTTACCCCCAGCCTCATCTAGAGGAGGATACAGTGCGCATATAGAGAAGTAACATTAGTTACTGATTGGACATGTATGCCTGCATTGTTCTCTTTTATATAGGGGGTGATATTAGGGTGCAAGTTTTTTTATGAGTTTTATATATACAGCATTTACATTGGCAGCAGTTAGGTGCGGTTCAGCTGCAATACCGCAGCCTAATAATAGAAGGTAAAGTGTCAGGGAAATATAAAGTACAGTCATGGCCAAAAGTTTTGAGAATGACACAAATATTATATTTTCACATGATCTGCTGCCCTCTGGTTTTTATGTGTGTTTGTCGGATGTTTTTATCACATACAGAAATATAATTGCAATCATATTATGAGTAACAAAAGCTTATATTGACAGTTAGAATGAGTTAATGCAGCAAGTCAATATTTGCAGTGTTGACCCTTCTTCTTCAGGACCTCTGCAATTCTCCCTGGCATGCTCTCAATCAACTTCTGGACCAAATCCTGACTGATAGCACTCCATTCTTGCACAATCAATGCTTGCATTTTGTCAGAATTTGTAGGTTTTTGTTTGTCCACCCGTCTCTTGATGATTGACCACAAGTTCTCAATGGGATTAAGATCTGGGGAGTTTCCAGGCCATGGACCCAAAATCTCTATGTTTTGTTCCCTGAGCCATTTAGTTATCACCTTTGCTTTATGGCAAGGTGCTCCATCATGATGGAAAAGGCATTGTTGATCGCCAAACTGCTCTTGGACGGTTGGGAGAAGTTGCTCCCGGAGGACATTCTGGTACCATTCTTTATTCATGGCTGTGTTTTTAGGCAAGACTGTGAGAGAGCCGATTCCCTTGGCTGAGAAGCAACCCCACACATGAATGGTTTCAGGATGCTTTACAGTTGGCATGAGACAAGACTGGTGGTAGCGCTCACCTCGTCTTCTCCGAATAAGCTGTTTTCAAGATGTCCCAAACAATCGAAAAGGGGATTCATCATAGAAAATGACTTTACCCCAGTCCTCAGCAGTCCACTCCCTGTACCTTTTGCAGAATATCAGTCTGTACCTGATGTTTTTTCTGGAGAGAAGTGGCTTCTTTGCTGCCCTCCTTGAGACCAGGCCTTGCTCCAAGAGTCTCCGCCTCACAGTGCGTGCAGATGCACTCACACCTGCCTGCTGCCATTCCTGAGAAAGCTCTGCACTGCTGGTAGCCCGATCCCGCAGCTGAAACACTTTTAAGAGATGGTCCTGGCGCTTGCTGGTCTTTCTTGGGCGCCCTGGAGCCTTTTTGGCAACAATGGAACCTCTCTCCTTGAAGTTCTTGATGATGCGATAGATTGTTGACTGAGGTGCAATCTTTCTAGCTGCGATACTCTTCCCTGGTTAGGCCATTTTTGTGCAGTGCAATGATGACTGCACGTGTTTCTTTAGAGATAACCATGGTTAACAGAAGAGAAACAATGATGCCAAGCACCAGCCTCCTTTTAAATTGTCCTGTGGTGTCATTCTTACTTAATCATGACAGATTGATCTCCAGCCCTGTCCTCATCAACACCCACACCTGTGTTAATGGAGCAATCACTGAAACGATGTTAGCTGGTCCTTTTAAGGCAGGGCTGCAATGATGTTGAAATGTGTTTTAGGGGATAAAGTTCATTTTCTAGGCAAATATTGACTTTGCAAGTAATTGCTGTTAAGCTGATCACTCTTTATAACATTCTGGAGTAAATGCAAATTGCCATTATAAAAACTGAAGCAGTAGACTTTGTAAAAATTAATATTTGTATCATTCTCAAAACTTTTGGCCATGACTGCAACTAATCTCGTAAAATAAAAAATAAATTAGAAGAAAAAAATGTTTCACTGTTATCACTGATGGAACACAAAGGGGGAAAATATTGTTGGTCCTTAAGGCTAAAATTAAGATGTCACTAAGGGGGCTAAAAATGTAATAGTGTCCCCTGAGTTGTGTGCCAACAAGATTTACTGCATACACACATTTAAAAATCTACAATAAAAAGTTACATTTTGGGAGTTTTTTTTCCAATTTTAACAGGACTGTTAGAAGGTTAAAGAACATCTGTCAGCAGATTTGTACCTATGATACTGGCTGATCTTTACATGTGCACTTGGCAGCTGAAGACATTTATGTTGGTCCCATGTTCATATGTGTCCACATTACTGAGAAAAATGTTTTCATATATGCAAATGAAAAAAGAGAAATTTCAGTCAGCACATCCCAGAGTGCAGGTGCTGGTTGCTATGGCTAAATACATGTTAAAGGAAAATACATAGATTGCAGCCGCACACCGCTACCAGATAAAGCACAAAATGCCATAGTGATAGAGTATGCTTCAAAGGCCTCCCAAAGGTTTTTAATCAGTGCAACTATAAAGCCGAGTGATTCGGCATGCATGTTAGTGTCTGCACTCCTGAACTAGGGGAGGCCTTTGTAGCACCAGAAATGGTAAAAGGCTAGTGGACATTACATGCATGTGGAACAAAACACCCCCTGATTATATGGAAGCCAAGACTGGCACATAACAGGTAGGACAAAGTGTTAGGTTCCCATTCTGCAGAGACCACCTTGACTATTGTGGTGAATGGGCTCAGATAATTTTGTACAAAATGTATTTGCCAAGAGTCTCTGATTTATTAAACAAGCGTAGCATGAGCTTTGGAATATTCTATCACTGTGGCATTTTGTGCTTTATCTGGTAGCGGTGTGCGGTTGCAATCTATGTATTTTCCTTTAACATGTATGCAAATGAGCCTCTAGGAGCAACAGGGTGTACCCCCATAACTCCTAGAGGCTCATTTACATATATAAAAACATTTTTCTCAGCAATGCGGCCACATATGAACATGGGACCAACACTGATGTCTTCAGCTGCTAAGTGCACATACAACAGGTTAGCCAGTTTCATAAGTGCAAATCTGCTGACAGATGCCCTTTAGCAGATGGAGGAGCCTGACAAGTAGAGAGGAGGATTATATATATATATTACAAAGTTTCTTATTTTCAGTTGCACTTTTAATTTATATTAAGTTGTTTATAATCGGAGTTACCCTTTAAATACCACTGTAGATTCTAAAGGGCAGTGAATTTTGAATATAGATTGATTTTTCAGATACGCCTGAGAATATATACTGCAGTGATCTTAAGTATTAAAATTTTATTTTTCTAACAGGAAATCTATCGCAGTTCTATGCCAGCCTCAAGCTTTCAGCAGCAAAAGTTGAGAGTATGTGAAGTATGTTCTGCCTATCTGGGACTGCATGACAACGACAGAAGATTGGCTGATCACTTTGGTGGCAAGTTGCACTTGGGCTTCATTGAAATACGTGAGAAATTAGATGAGTTAAAGGTACTTTTATTTTCTATGTACACACTTTATACCTTTTTTTACATAGTCAGGAATCCACCACACACTTTCAGAGAAAACTAGGATTTCTGCCGCAGATTTGAAAGAGTATTTACTCATGGATTACATTAAATGAAGGCTGTCATTATTCACACAGATTTTTTTTTCCCAGAACATTTGAATGTCAGCATGAAAAACGCCATTCACATCCATTGAGGATACTGTATGGATTTAGGTGCAGAATGTGTGGGAAAATTAGAATCCATACTCTCAACATATTAGGATGTTTTTTCCATTTTCTTTTTTTTTTCTTTTCACTTCCTTATTCATTAAGTGCAGTAATTACACAGTACTTTTAACAATTTCCATTTATTTTAAAAGATTGATTTGTGTAACTGAAACAATTTCGAAATGTACGTTCTTTCAAATAGAGAATTGTGGCAGAAAAGCAGGAGAAACGAAATCAAGATCGATTGAAGCGCAGAGAAGAGCGAGATAGAGAAGAGCGTGACAAATTAAAAAGAAGGTAATGATGAGATAAGTAATTACCGTATTTGTCACCCTATAAGACGCACCGGCACATAAGACGCACCTAGGTTTTAGAGCAGGACAATAAGAAAAAATATTTTTCATTAGATCTCAGGTCAGACCAGCAATCAGACCTCAGCTCACAGCCCCAATTAAACCCCCCCCCCCCCCAATGTTAATAAGACCTCAGCTCAGACCCCCAATTAGACCTCAGCTCAGACCCCAATGTGAATGACCCCCAATCAGACCTCTAATAAGAGCCCCATGCCTCTTAACCCCCATATGCCTCTTATCAGCCCCCATATGCGCCCTCATACCTCTCATCACCCCCCATGCCTGTAATTAACCCCCCATGCCTGTAATTAGCCCCCATATCAGCCCCATGCCTCACTTCATCCTCCTTATCAGCCCCCATGCCTCTATTCATCCCCCTTATCAGCCCCCATGCCTCTATTCATCCCCCTTATCAGCCCCCATGCCTCACTTCATCCTCCTTATCAGCCCCCATACCTCATTCATCCCCTTATCAGCCCCCATGCCTCTATTCATCCCCCTTATCAGCCCCCATGCCTCACTTCATCCTCCTTATCAGCCCCCATGCCTCACTTCATCCTCCTTATCTCCTTATCAGCCCCCATACCTCCATTCATCCCCCTTATCAGCCCCCATGCCTCTATTCATCCCCTTATCAGCCCCCATGCCTCTATTCATCCCCTTATCAGCCCCCATGCCTCTATTCATCCCCCTTATCAGCCCCATGCCTTATTCATCCCCCTTACAGCCCCATGCCTCTATTCATCCCCCTTATCAGCCCCCATGCCTCTATTCATTCCCCTTATCAGCCCCCATGCCTCTATTCATCCCCCTTATCAGCCCCCATGCCTCTATTCATCCCCCTTATCAGCCCCATGCCTCTATTCATCCCCCTTATCAGCCCCCATGCCTCTATTCATCCCCCATATCAGCCCCCATGCCTCTATTCATCCCCCATATCAGCCCCCATGCCTCTATTCATCCCCCCCATGCCTTCATCCCAATCAGCCCCATGCCTCTATTCATCCCCCATGCCGCTATTAAAATAAAAAAGCCACTTACCTCTCCTGCTCCTGGCCGCTGCTCTGTCGTCTTCTTGCTACGGCTGTGCTGTGACCCAGCGCGCACAGCGTGAGGTCACAGAGCGCCCTCACGCTGTGCGCAGCTCTGCACAGCCGAACGGAGGACCAGGAAGCGGTAAGTACAGAGTCTTCACCACTTCCCGGTCCTCCGTGCTAATGAGCGCTTCCATAGGCACAAGACAATAAGACACAGGGGCATTTTCCCCCCATTTTTTGGGGGGGAAAAGTGCGTCTTATGGGGCGAAAAATACGGTATTACCAAGCTTATCATAATTTCACAAACTAGAGTATTTTTAACCACTTCCCTGCTGCCTCATGAATATGCTGTGTTGTGGCAGTAGACTGTTAATGTGACCCTCCATAGAAATAACTGTGCCTGCTTTATCTAAGGCCCCTTTCACACAAGCGAGTTCCACACATTGGACTCAAAGCGTGTCAGCGAGAGCACCTGTCCTGACCTTCCAGCACTGACAGGTTGCATAGCATTATATTGATTTATGATGCTGTGTAACCCTTAGACAGACTCAAACTGGCCTACAGAGGTACAGGTGAATCCCCCGGTGGGCCCCTAGTCTCCCACCCCCTGCACAAGTGGCACAGTAGACTTACTGTACTACTACATATATTCAATGTACAGCACCTCTGTACAGCACCTCAATCAGCCTATGGTCAAATACAAAACTTGATAGATTATCCCAGTTTATTATTTTAGACACAATCAGAGCTGAGATGACTTCTAGGTATAGAGGAAAGCTACCAGTATCCTCTTTTCCCCAGGATCTTCTTCCTCAAAGTTGCTGCAGGGATCCCCATATTTAATCATCTGTTAGCATCTTGTTGCTGTGTGAGCAGGTAATATTTGAACGTATCCGTATGGTGGGCCCCCAAAATAAAGTTCACTGGTGGGCCCTAGGCACCCCAGTCTGACTGCCCTTAATGATCTGGAATGTATTGTATAACACTGACCTAATGCTGTCAGTGTTATACAATACATTCCAGAACTGTAAGGATTACATAGCATCATAACTCAATATAATGCTATGCGGCCCGGTCAGTGCTGGGAGGTCAGGACGGGTGCTCTCGCTGACACGCTGTGAGTCCAATGCGTGGAACTCGCTTGTGTGAAAAGGGCCTAACTGCTAGTGCCAGGTTCCGCTGCAGATCCTTACAGCCACACTTGTAGTAGACTCTTATCTTCACAGGGAACACCTTGGAGTAATGCTTGCGGCCCTGCTACTTAAAGGGTCACTGTACTTTGATTAAACTTTTGAAATGTCACAGGGTCTGAGCTCTGAGACCCCACCGAACTCCAGAACAAGGAGAGAGAAGCGCACTGTGTCCTCAGTTTGTGAGAGGGCTCATAGACTTTTTATTGAGTCTGTCTTGCTTTCAGTCTTGCAGCAAGGAGAGAATGCGCTAATCAAGCGCTTCTCTCCCCTCATTCTAGACATATAGACTTGTTCCCCATAGCATCAAAGGTTTAAGGAAAGTACAGTGACACTTTAATCCTTTAGATGTCATGGTCTAGGTGTCCTGTGCTATACAGCTGATGTGGCTGTGATCAGGGACAACATTCTATCCTGGTCATTTAACTCCTCAGATGCCAGTCTGATGTAGTGAAGATCCCCATGCCTGCCATGTTAGTACTTTTATAAATAAGACCTTGGAAAGTTTAACCCTTTCAACCCCGGGCCAGTTTTCACCTTCCTGCCCAGGCCATTTTTTTGCAAATCTGACGTGTCACTTTATGTGCTAATAACTTTGGAACACTTTTACTTACCTAAGCCATTCTGAGATTGTTTTCTCTTGACACATTGTACTTCATGACAGTGGTAAATTTGAGTTAATATATTTTTCATTTATTTTATTTTTTTTTAAATCTCAAATTTACCAAATATTTGGAAAAATTCACAGTTTTCTAAATTTGAATTTCTCTACTTTTAAGACAGATAGTAATGCCTCATAAAATAGTTATCAATGAACATTCCCTATATGTGTATTTATGTTGGCATCATTTTGTAAATGTCCTTTTATTTTTTTTTTTTTAGGAAGTTAGAAAGCTTTAGAAGCCGTTTTTCAAATTTTCAACAAAATTTCCAAAACCATTTTTTTAAGCACCAGTTCAGATATAAAGTGATTTTGAGGGGCTTGCGTAATGCAAACCACCCATAAATGACCCCATTTTAGGAACTACACCCCTCAAATTATTCAAAACTGACGTTACAAACTTTGTTAACCCTTTAGGTGTTCCACAAGAATTAAAGGAAAATGGAGGCGAAATTTCAACATTTCATTTTTTTTAAGCAGATTTTTCATGTTAATCAATTTTTTCTTGTAACACAGCAAGGGTTAACCGCAAACTAAACCTCAATATACATTACTCTGATTCTGAAGTTTACAGAAATACCCCATATGTGGTGGTAAACTGCTCTATGGGCACGTTGCAGTGGTCAGAAGGAAAGGAGCGCCATACGGATTTTGGAGGCAAATTTTGCTAGAATGATTTTTAGACACCATTTTGTAATTGAGAGACCCTGATGTACCCCTACAGTGGAAACCCTCAAAAAGTGACCCCAATTTGGAAACTACACTTTTCAAAGAATATATTAAGGCGTGTACTGAGCACTTTGAGCCCCTAAGCATTTTACATAATTTGGAAACACTTGGCTGTGAAAATGAAAAGTTTCATTTCTTCCAATAAAATGTTGCTTTAGCCCCAAATTTTTCATTTTCACAAGGGCTAACAGGAGAAAAAACACCTCATAATTTGTTACCCATTTTCTCCTGTATATGGCAACACCCCATATGTGGTGGTAAACTGCTTTGGTGGCACATGGCAGAATTCAGAACAGAAGAAGCGCCATATGGATTTTGCAGTGCAGATTTTGATGGATTGGTTTGCGGATGCCGTTGTTTTTTATTTATTGTCTTAACTCCTGTCTTTTGCGGGATGAGGTGACGTCTTCATTGGTAACATTTTAGGGTACATAAGACTTTTTGATCACTTGGTATTACACTTTTTGTGCGGCAAGGTGAAAAAAATGTCTTTTTAAAAATAAATTTTTTTTTACAGTATTCAAATGAAGGGGCAAATCATGTGATATTTTTATAGAGCAGGTTGTTACGGACGCGGCGATACCTAATATGTCTATTATTTTTATTTTTGTTAAGGTTTACACATCAGAAGCATTTTGAACAGAATTAAATCTTGTTTTTGTGCTGCCATTTTCTGAGAGCCGTATTTTTTTATATTTTGGGTGATTGTCTTAGGTAGGGTCTTATTTTTTGCAGGATGAGAGAACTGTTTGGTACCATTTTGGGGTAAATACATCTTTTTGATCACGTGGTAGTACACTTTTTGTGAGGCAAGGTTTTTTGTTTTGTTTTTTTTTTTATACTGCGTTCTTCACCTGGGCAGATGGATCATGTGATATTTTTATAGAGCCAGTCAATACGGACGCGTCTACTTTTCTTTTTTTTTCCCCTATTTTTTTACAAATTTTTTTAACTATTTTGGGAAAAGGGCGCTTTTCCATATCACCACGACGGCCATGACAAGGAGATTGCCCCCTGACCTCTGTGGGGGCAGGAACAGAGAAAGGTTTAAAAGCACCCCTCCCACCCCCAACACCAGTGTTTTCCTGCCCCTACAGAGGCCAGGATGGAGAAAGGTCTCCCTGTGGACCGGGGAGATGAAGATTTTTTATGGACTTATCTTCCCCCTGCTCGCCCGCGGCCTCGTGCTAACGCTGAGCAGGGGGGTGACGCGCTGGACTCATCCCGGTTGATCTGGGGCCTGTTCCATGGCTCCTTCCATACCGATCGGAAGCAGGGTGTGCGCAGACGAGGGACGGTTGTCCGCGTTCCATCGGCGGCTCCGGGTGTCATGGCGCCTTCCTCCCTTCTCCCTGGTGGCTGAAGCAGGAAGTGTGCGTCTGCGCATGCGCGTGACGTCAGGACGTATGACGCCACCCCGGAAGCATCGGGAGGAGGCGGGCCGGGCGGTATGTATTTAATTCCGGTAGTCACGTTCTGTGCTGATCTGAGGTCTGATGTTAGCATGTCCAGCATGTCAGAGTTATTAAATGCCGTACGTGCTACAATGGGGGTAGAGGAGGAGCAAAAACCCCATTCAATCCAGGACGAGATGTTTGGGGGTCTCCGCGTAAAGTGTGCTAAAGTGTTCCCAATTAACATAAATATTAAAGATATGATTCTGGATGAGTGGATGGATCCGGAAAAACGTCTAGGGGTATCTAGAGACTTTAAAAACAGACTTCTGTTTGACCCTAACGAGTCCAAAATGTTTGACGAGGTTCCCAAAATTGACATCCAGGTGGCCAAGGTGGTAAAAAAGACCTCCCTACCCTTCGAGGATGCATCCCAGCTCAGGGACCCTATGAAGAGAAAAGCCGATGCATTGCTCCGTAAATCTTGGGAGGCGGCTATGCTCAATGTCAAATCTAATATTGCTGCAACATCCGTGGCCAGATCCATGCTATTATGGATTAATAAATTAGAGGAACATATTAAGAACAAAACTTCAAGGGAAGAGATTTTAGATTCTCTACCTTTGCTTAAATCAGCCACTGCTTTTATGGCGGACGCATCAGCAGAGTCTATCAGATTCTCGGCTAGGGAAGCAGGGCTCTCTAATGTGGCTCGTAGAGCCATATGGATGAAATCATGGTCAGGGGATAAAGCCTCTAAAATGAAATTATGCTCTATACCCTTTACGGGGGAATACGTCTTCGGCCCTGTCCTTGATAGGATTTTAGAAAAAGCGGCGGACAAAAAAGAAGGGGTTCCCCGAAGAAAGACCTCTTAAACGGAAGTATCCCTTTCGTCCTTTTCCCTCTCAAGACCGCTCCTCGAGGGGGAAGGGAAAATCGGGGCGTTGGAGCTACCCTAAGGGAGGAAAGGGCAGAGGTTTCCTCCTCAACCCTCACTCCAAGCCTGGAGATAAACAGTGACGCCAGAGTAGGGTGCAGACTGGGGAAGTTCTTACCAGCCTGGGAATCCATAACCCAAAACCCTTGGGCTCTATCCATAATACGATCAGGATATCAAATAGAGTTTTCCTCAGTTCCCCCGAGAAGAATTATTATGACAGAACCAGGATCTCTGTCAGATCGGAAATTGATGTGGCAGGGAATACAGGATCTCCTAAGTATGAAAGCAATACTAGAAGTCCCGGTATCCCATCAAGGAAAAGGCTACTACTCAACCTTGTTCCTCGTAAAGAAAAAAGAAGGTGCTTACCGCACAATCATAAATTTAAAATTCCTAAACCGGTACATAAAATACAGAAGGTTCAAGATGGAGAACCTTTCCTCGGTAATTCCCCCTGATAGCAAAGGATGCCTGGATGTGCACCATCGACTTGAGGGATGCGTATTATCACGTGCCAATACACCCCCATTCTCAGAAATTTCTGAGATTTGCTATAAAGAATCCAGCAGGCCAGATTCTACATTTTCAGTTCACAGTCCTGCCGTTCGGGATCTCCTCAGCACCACGTGTTTTCACCAAGCTAGTGGTAGAGATGTTTGCATATCTCAGACGGTCCGGAATTGTCCTTATACCGTACCTGGACGACTTCCTTCTGGTAGGGAACTCAGAAAGCTATGTAAGGAACCATCTGACTCTCCTTCTGCAATCCTTGAAATCCCTAGGTTGGATCATCAACTTCAACAAATCCTCCCTAGTCCCGTCAACCCTTGTTCGTTTTCTAGGAGTGAATTTGGATTCAAGGCTGCAGATGACGGTCCTTCCTCAGGACAAGACATATCACATCAGGGGAAAAGTCCTATCATTTCAGAAACTGAAGAGATGCTCAGTAAGGGAAGCCATGAGTCTTCTAGGGTTACTTTCTTCTTGCATTCCTTCAGTTATGTGGAGCCAAGATGCAATCCTGGATCCTGGGAGTATGGGACAAACAATATCAGTCCCTGGACAGGATAATTCCCATTCCAAATCCAGTAAAACGATCTCTATCCTGGTGGACAAACATCCGGCATCTCTCAAGGGGAGTAGTCTGGATAAAAGACCCTCAGACACAGATCTTTACGGACGCCAGCCTCCGAGGCTGGGGGGCAAAAGTTGGCGGCTTTTGCTTCCAGGGGATCTGGGCTCAGAAGATGGCCACAAGATCTTCCAATTTCAGGGAACTACGGGCAGTATGGGAGGCCCTCAAAGCTGCTGCACCTTCTCTTCGGGGAAAACATCTCAGGATATTGTCCGACAATACGACAACGGTTGCCTATCTCTCTCACCAGGGGGGGACAAGATCCCTCTTGCTACAGACCCTAGCGATCAAGATCTTCAACTGGGCAGAAGATCACGTACTGTCCATCTCTGCGACACATCTGAAGGGGTCCCTCAATACGGAAGCGGACTTCCTCAGCAGGAAGACCCTAGACCAAGCAGAATGGTCCCTGAATTCCGAGGTCTTTCATCTTATAACTACCAAATGGGGGATCCCGGATATAGATCTTTTCGCAACCAGAGAGAACTCGAAGACCAGGAGATTCTTTTCGTTAAATCCCAGAGACAATCCTTGCGGAATCAATGCCTTTGCCCACAAGTGGGATTGGAATCTGTGTTACGCATTTCCTCCTCTACCTCTGATTCCCAGAACATTGAGGAAGATCATCCAGGATCAGACGCCGACTATTCTCATCACTCCTTTTTGGCCAAAAAGGAGTTGGTTCGCGGTCCTTATCAACCTCGCCAGCTCAGACCCTTGGACCTTACCTCTTCGGAAGGACCTTCTACATCAGGGTCCTATATTCCACCAGGGCCCGGAATTCCTGAAGCTGACAGCGTGGATCCTGAATCGTCCATTCTGAAAAGTCAAGGTCTATCTGACAAAGTCATATCCACTCTAAAAGCCTCTAGGAAGAAGGTGACTTCTGCAATATATCTAAAAATATGGAAGAGGTTTTGTTCCTGGGGTAATGATCCAAACCCTAACTTGAAAAAGCCACAGGTTCAGAAAATTCTGGACTTCCTTCAGAATGGACTGGATATGGGCCTAAGACCAGCTACATTGAAGGTTCAGGTTTCCGCGCTAAGTTGCTTCTTTGATTGTGATCTGGCCAGTCATCGCTGGATCAGAAGATTTATGCGAGCGGCGGGAAGGATAAAACCGACCTTCCGCTCGCGTATTCCTTCCTGGGACCTGAATATTGTTCTCAAGGGGCTGTCTCTCTCTCCCTTTGAACCTCTATCCAGTTGTTCTCTAAAAGCTCTATCTTTCAAAGCTGCTTTCTTGGTTGCCATCTCCTCGGCTAGAAGAGTCGGGGAGATTCATGCCATTTCTATCCGGGAGCCTTATTTGAGGATCCTCAAGGATAGATTGATTATCAAACTTGACCCGACTTTCTTACCAAAAGTCTCGTCAAATTTTCATCGTGACCAGGAGATCATTCTTCCCTCCTTTTACCCTCCAATCCTTCCGAACTCTCCTTTCATTCCTTGGATGTCAGGAGATCTGTTCTGGAGTATTTGGATCGCACTAAGGAGTTTAGGAAATCTGATTCTCTTTTTCTTCAGTGGTCAGGGAAAGGCAAAGGCTTCAAGGTTTCCAAATCCTCCTTGGCCAGATGGATTCGCTCGACCATATCCCTTTGTTATGAGAACCAAGGCCTTCCCTGCCCTCCTAACATTAGGGCGCATTCCACTAGAGCCATGTCTGCCTCTCAGGCCGAGAGAGCGGGTGCATCATTAGATGATATATGTAAGGCCGCCACGTGGTCTAGTATCCATACCTTTGTAAATCATTATAGACTGGATCTTTCCAGCAGCTCCCTGTCATTTGGACATAAGGTCCTTTCGGCAGTTACCCCCCCCTTAAATTTATTTGGTATATCTCCTTGTCATGGCCGTCGTGGTGATGATATGGAAAGCCGGAATTAGACTTACCGGTAATTCAATTTCCATGATATCACCACGACGGCATGGCATCCCTCCCTGTTATTTTTCTTTTCCCTAGGATAGGGAAAGTCAGGCTACTCTGAGTATGAAGTAATACTAGCCGATGTTCTTTATATTTGTTGTCCCACCACTGTGCTATGTAATTTGGTAAACACTGGTGTTGGTGGTGGGAGGGGTGCTTTTAAACCTTTCTCTGTTCCTGCCCCCACAGAGGTCAGGGGGCAATCTCCTTGTCATGGCCGTCGTGGTGATATCATGGAAATTGAATTACCGGTAAGTCTAATTCCGGCTTTCTTTTTTTTTTTCACTTTATTTTTTGTCCCACTCTGGGACTTCAACTTTTGGGGGTCTGATCCCCTGCACAATGCATTACAATACTTCTGTATTGTAATGCATTGGCTCTAAGTGTATTACCAGTGTAATACACCTACAGCCTGCTTCCTGTGAGATCCCGGGGGCTGGATCTCACAGGGATGGCAGCCACTATGCCTAAGGAAGGCATCAGGCTGCCATCCAAGCCATCGGGTCCCCGTCTCAGCAGCGTGGGAACCTGATGAGCTCTCCTTCAAGCTGCACACATCGTATGTGCCGCGGTCAGCGTTGACCGCGGCACATCAAGGGTTAATGCGCCGGCATCGCATACAGCAGGGGTCGGCACTGGGTGTGAAGGGGTTAATAGAATAGCAGCAAAATCTTCATACACTACAATACAAAAGTATTGATTGCAGTGTATTATACTAGTGATCACAGGTTAATAAAGTTTTTAAAAATCTAAAAAAAAAAAAAATTAAATAATTTATTTAAAAATCTAAAAAATTAAATAAAACTACTTGGTCTATCTTTTTTACATCCAAAAGGGTCTAAAATATTACAATATCACATTATTCTCACACTGTAAACATTATAAAAAAAAGCACAATGCTGGAATTGTTATTTTTTGGGCACCTCGCCTACACAAATAAATATTTCATAAATGAATGAAAAAATAAATATTTCATAAATGAATAAATAAATGAAAAATAAATATTTCATAAATGAATGAAAAAAAATTGAAAAATCATATGAAATCTATAATTGTACCAATAAAAACTATAACTTGCCCCAAAGAAAAAAACATGCAGTAATTATTACCACACAACAAATGCCATGCAAATATAATAAAAAAAACAATGGCAAAAGTTTTTTTTTTTTTTTTCTCTCTCTCTCATTCCACCCAAATAATGTTTTTGGTCAGAAAAAAATGGCACTTGGAAGGTGGCAAGGAAAAAACAAAAGCATCACTGTCCAAAAATAGATGGCAGGCAGGAGGAAGTGTTAAAAAAAAAATTCACTCTTTTCATTGAACTCTTTTCATTCCAGCACTGCGGTCCCTGTCGGACTGGAAATTATGACATTCTGTTATTGGTCACAAGACTGCTACAGTGGCCTTGGCAGTAATGTGTGCAAGAACGGCACCTCACTATTGAGTCTATTCAGGACATAGTAGTTTCCAATAGTGATGTCTGTGTGTGTATGTGTGGTTTATATATGTTACAGGTGCACCTCAATAAATTAGAACACGTTAATTTATTTCAGTAATTCCGTTCAAAAAGTGAAACTCCTATAGATTCATTACACAGAGTGATCTATTTCAACCATTCATTTCTTTTAATGTTGATAGCTTACATCTAATGAAAACCAAAATCAAAAGTGATATGTTTCACCTCATATATCAAAAGGCGCACAGCAATTTTAAAATGTGATTATTTTTTTTTAAATATACGCCTATTTCTCTCGATTTGCAACATTTTAACGCCAATAGCACTAAAATGCGACTTTTTAAAACCGAAATGTGCTATTTCAGCCAGACCACACTTGCGACTTTTGAAACATATTTGCCACATTTCCAGTGGTAAATTATGACTTTTGTTCCCGACTCGGGACGTTTTTGTTTTGTTGAATGTCAATTTATTGACAAAACCCTGTTGTTTAGCTCATTTATATTAGATTAATAAAACAGGATACATTTATTTTTCTTACCTATCACTTGTTCCCAAAATGAGTTGGTTTTTCTTGTCATAAATGTGACTTTTTACACAAACGCCACGTATGCTGGCTTAATTGTCCGAAACAATATGAGCCATTTCTGTTGATAAGAGGATGATAAATGAGGCTTAAAACTCCCCAATTTGATAGCCCACCACTGACATTTATAACTTATTTCTGGCTTGATGCATTCTTTATGGTGAAAACTCTGGAGAAAACGGTTGAAATATATGGCGCAAATCAAAATACCATTCTTTTTGGCGCATTCCACTTCATAATTCTGCTGCAGCATGCTTAGTAAATATCCCCCAGTATCTCAGAAAATTAGAATGTTATGAAAAAGTTCAATCTTGTGGTGTCACTCTAATCCGCTCATCAACACAACACGCCTACAAAGGTTTTCTAAGCCTTTAAATGGTCCCTCATGAGGAAGACTGCTGACTTGACAGTCATCCAGATGACAGTCATTGGCACCCTCCACAAGGAGGGGAAGCCACAAAAGGTCATAGCTAAAAAAAGCTAGCTGTTCAGAGTGCTGTATCCAAGCATATTAATGGAAAGTTGAGATTCACAAGGAGTGGACTGTGGCTGGAGCCAGTGCTTCAAAAGCCACCACACACATCCAGGACATGGGCCATAACTGTCACATTCCTTGTGTCAAGCCACTCATGACCCAGAGACCATGTCAGAAGCGTTTTACCTGGGCTAAGGAGAAAAAAGGACTGGACTATGGCTCATTGGCCCGAAGTCCTGTTCTCAGATGAAAGTACATTTTGCATTTCATTTGGTAATCAAGGTCCCATAGTCTGGAGTAAGAGTCGAGACGCACTCAATCCAAGTTGCGTGAGGTCCAGTGTGAAGTTTCCACAGTCAGTGATGGTTTGGGGAGTCATGTCATCTTCTGGTATTTGTCCACTGTGTTATATCAAGTCCAAAGGGAGCACAGCCGTCTACCAGGAAATTTTAGAGCACTTCATGCCTACTACTGCTGGAGATGCTGATTTAATTTTCCAGCAGGACTTGGCACCTGCCCTCACTCCCAAAAGTACCAATACCTGGTTGTTCAGAAAACTCACTTGACCTAAGCCAGACCTAACAATTCAGACGAGCTGAAAGTAACTATTAAAGCAACCTGGGCTTTACTCGCCTCCATGCCACACTGTATTGATGCAGTCATTTATTTATTTTACGCACATATAGCTCTGCAGTGCTTTACAGAGCAACTGTACCCAATGGGGCTCGCAATCTACCCAATCTAAGTTCCCAATAAGTATGTCGATAACTCCATGCAGATGTCCTTTTATCGGATTCGAACCCAGGACCCCAGCACTGCAAGGCACCAGTGCTAACCACTGAGCCACCGTGCTACCCCGACCAAGTATTGAGTGTACATACGTTTTTGGAGGCCAAGGTTTCTGAATTAAAAATCATTTTTTAATTTATCTTATATAATAATCTAATTTTCTGAGATACTGACTTTTGGGTTTTTATTAAGCCACAATGATCAACATTAAAAGAAATACATGGTTGAAACATGTAAATCATTCTGGATGTAATGAATTTACAAGTTTTACTTTTTAATTGAATTACTGAAGTAAATTAACTTTTCGATGATATTCTAATTTATTGAGATGCACCTGTATATGAAGTACATTTTTATTTTTTTTCTCTCTCCCCTTTTCTCTCTGTATATAGTCATCAGAATCAGTTCTAGGACCTTGATTTTTCTTTTCTTTTTTAGTATTACATATGTCAATTTACTGACGTGCTTAGGATAATTATCCTTTTGCAAGCTGTAATTTTAGAATTTTTTTGTTCTTAGCTGTTGGGCAGATAGTTTCTCATTTCCATCAAGAATATCCTGGTATAAAGTGAAGTTCATCATTGTCTTAATGACTGCAAGTTTCTTGAGTGTTTGGCAAAAAGCAAACATCTCCAACTTGCTCTCATCAGTATACAGGATATTTCCCCAGAAGTTGTTTGTTTTGATCAGATGCAATTTTGGACACCTGTCATGATTCTTTTTGTCGGGAAAACAATTTCTCCTAGTCACCTTGTGGTGACTGTGTCAGGCATTTCCAAATAAGAGGCTTGTATATCACGTGGAGTTTTTTTGAAGTTTTTTTTTTTTTTTTTTTTTCAAACTACAAAATGCTCTTTTGATTTAAATTTAATATACTTTATTATTATTATTATTATTATTATTATTCCAAGAAGAAACCTGAAGTGCCGTGTTGGTTACCATGGTTACATTTATGAACTTTCAGTAACATTTTATTCCCACTGTAGATCTAGATCCAGGGAGAAACGTAGACATCGTTCATCTTCTTGGGACCGCAGGAGAAAAACGCGATCCGGATCTCGTGATAAACGTCACCGCCATAGATCACGCTCTGACAGTCGCAGTCGTAGTCACAGTCATCACCGCAGCCAGGATAGGAGCAGAGATCGGAGTTCCAAGTCAAAGTATGTTTTGTGACTTAAGGATTACAAATTAATTAGAGTTTAGCTTTTGCAGCTGTTTTTTTCACTACATAGCCAGTTGCAGAAAGCATTTCTGTGATAAATCCAAGAGACTGATGACCGTATCCAGCCCCTCTCATCTGTCCTCATTAATTGTATATCTTTTTTATGCTCACATCAAAGTTTCCGTTTAGATTTGGGCATAAAACAGCATTCAAGATCCTTCAGTAGTGATTTATTGCAGAACTGCTTTATGCAGCTGGTTTTGTAGTGAAAAACAGCAAACTACAACTTTTTTAACAAAATTCTACAAAAGTGTTATTTACACAAAAATACATGTAAATCGATAATGGGGGAAAAAAGGCTCCAAAGTTGACAATAGCCTTTAAATGTTTTTTTTGGAACCAACATATTGATGATCAATCCAAAGGATAGGTTATCAGTATGATATCTGTAGGGGTCTGACATGTGGCAGCCACAGATTCTAGATGTAATCCATGTATATAGCTGGAACACCACAGCTCTATACATTGTGTAGTAGCCATTCTCTGGTTCTGCAGCTCAGGTCCCATTCACTTGATAAGGAGTATCAGCAGCACTACCTGGAAACAGCCATCGCACAGTGTACAAAGCTGTGAACTCGCTGATCTCATATTGATGATCTTTTCTATGTTACTGTGCTATATCCATCTGATCTAATTTGCATCAGCCTGATTACGTAGGCCGATGCAAATAGAATCGGTTACCATGACAGCCTGATGCCTGCTGAAGGTACCCAGGCCTGTCATGGTGAGCTGCCTGTAAAGCTGTGCACGAGGCACAGCTTCACAGTCAGGCAATGAAAATCTCATAGACCATAATAGTTTTCTATTATGGTTTATAGGACAAGCAATCAGAAGATCACAGATTTTAGCCCACTAAATGTTATTGCGTGAAAAGTAAAAAATAAAAAAAAACAACTTCCCAACATCTGCTGAACATGCAGAGTGAGCGCCATAGATGTTTCATACAGCAGACCCCCCTGGCTAATGTCCGTGATCGACCGCCAATTTAATACCTCAGACGCCGTGGTCAGAAGTATGCACTTTTTGGCAGGATTGCTTCCACTGGGCAGAGATCAGGGAAGGCATTCCAATTTTTTTATTTTTTTTTTTCAGTATTGTACTGAAATAATTCTACTGTGGTGGAATTGCATTTTGTTTTCCAATTCCACCCCATTTGGAATTTTTTTTCCAGCTTCTCTCTACATCCTATGCAATATTAAATGGTGCCATTAGAAAGTACAATTTGTTCCACAAAAAACAAGTTCTCATATGGCTATATGAACAGAAAAATAAAAAAGTTAAAGGGGTTGTACCTTTAAATTCACCCAGGCAGCCTGCCTGAACAGGGCATCAGAGCATCCTCTGCTCCAATGCCCTCCTTTGCCCTGCGCTAATTAGCGCAGGGCAAAGGGATTTAGCCCGGTTCCGGTGACGTACCGGGCTCTGCCAGGCGGAGGCTTCCGCCCGGCAGTGAGCCCGGTGATGTCACCGGCGCTGATGGGCGGGCTTTAGTGCTGCCCTAGCCAGTAAAACAGCTAGGGCAGCGCTAAAGCCGGCCCATTACAGCTGGTGACGTCACCGAACTCACTGCCGGGCGGAAGTGAAGTGTTATGTAAATAAAAGAGCCCTTGCCCTGCGCGATCCAGGGCAGGGCAAGGGAGGGCATCGGAGCATGAGATGCTCCCATGCCCTGTTCAGGCGGGCTGCCTGGGTGAATATAAGGGTATGGCCGGGTTCAGCTCTGAAAAAAAAAATGAAAAATCACTGCCTCAGGAAATGGTTAAAAATAATGGGTATTGCTGCATCAGAAAATGTCTGAAATTAAAATATATGAATATTTTCCCTGCACTGTGAACGCCGTAATAGAAAAATGAAAAACGTGATTCGGCATCTTTTAGTCACCTTCAACGTCCCCCCCCACCTCAATCAGTCATCAGACAGTTGTACGTACCAAAAATTGTACTTGTGCTCTGTAGACGGAAATAAAAAGAAAAGTCTGCCAGAAAATGGTGGTGCAAAGTAAAACCTTTTTTTCAAAGGTTTTTATTTTTTTTTTAAAGTAATAAATAAAATAAACTATACAAATTTGGTATTTCCTTAACTGTATTGACCTGCAGGACGTCATGTCAATTTTAGCACACAGTGAACATAATAATATCAAAACCAAAAAATATCTATACCAAAAAAGGCCAAAAAAATTGGCTGAATTGTGGGGTTTTTTCATTTTTACCCCAAAATAAATTTTCTTTCCTTTTTCCAATACAAGACATAGTGTATTTTTATTGGTACCATTTAACACATCCTGTCCCGCAAAAAATAAGCGGTCATATGGCTATGTGAACGGAAATTTTTTAAAAGTTATGGCTTTTGGAATGTGTGGAGGAAAAATCAAAAATGAAAATGGGCCTGGTTTTTAAGGGGTTAACTTATAGGGGTTTCCCATTTTCAGGAGGACTGCAAACACTACATGTGATTCACCTGCAATAAAGAATAGATTGTTACTTACGTGCAGCTCCAGTTCTCTTGGCAGGGCTCTATTTTCCTGGCTGCAGTGGTGACATTGTATTGATAACATGTGACCATTGCTGCTAATCGCTGGCTCCAGCAACTCACCAAAGAGGCCAGTGATAGTTGCAAGGGTCACATGTTGTCGATGCGGCATCAGTGCTGCAGCTGGTAAACAGAGCCCTGCTGGGGGAACCAGAGCAAAGGCGCAGGATCTGTTGGGTAAGTAATGATCGCAGGCTCATCACATGTGCTGTCTGTAATTTTAAGTGGGGTTGGAGTAATATATATATATATATATATAATTTTTTTTTTTTTTTGTATAATGTGAATAACTTTTTAAGTAAAAATTTTTAAGTAGTAATCTGATTCCTTTCAGGTCCTCTAGAGATAAGGAGAGAACTTCAAGAGACAGGGATCGTTCAAGGGACAGAGAACGAAGGCACAAAAAGCGCAGCTATGAAACTGCTAATGGGAAATCAGAGGAACGTAGTTCTGAAGAACGTGAAGCTGGAGAGATCTGAGGCTGTCTTCAGCTGGAAACATATGGTTTAGTGGACTGCTGTTTTTGAAAGGGAGAGTAACAAGGACAGTTGACTACTTCTGCTAGGAATAGATACGAGCTCAGATCTATACTTGGTATATATTGGTTTACACCAAAAAGTTAAGTTCTTTTTACTCTGTTGTGGACAAGTCAAAAATTTAGGTTTAAAATTGTATTTTAGTCTGTTTTTGTCCTTACATCTGAGGATTTTTTTTTCCCTGCATTCATTTTAGCAATCTGTACAGACTTTATTTTTCAGGCAAACGGCAAGACATTTTAACACCTTAATTAATTGCTAGGAAAGTACATTTCTCAGTTGTGACACGTAAGCTTTCTAGAATGTTGTTTGTACACCATGAAAACCAGATTCAGTGATGAGCGCAAAGTTATTGGTCTGCTCTTATGGCCTCTGCTGCTTGATTTGTAGAAATGTTATTTTTTTGCTGTTTTATTTGTTTTGCAGTTCTTTAATATCTACCAAAATGCTAGACTTTTTTGTTAGTAATGATTGCAATGTTAACAGTATCGCTTTATCCTCCACTCCTATTTTCAGTGTATTGGTGAAAGTATAAATAAATGAAATATGGAACTATGTGGTCTGTACAGAATAAAGTGCACATACCAGTAAGAGACGGCAAATACATTATTCGTTTTCACACGACGGACAACAGAAGACATGGATGTTAATACATTAGGCTGTTCTCATTTGTGTTAAAACTTAGTGGTTTTCCCCGCTTTTCATATTGATTGCCTATCCAATCAGCTGTTCAAAGAGGTTGCGCGCTCTGTGAGCGATTAAGCCTCTTCCTACGCTATGTCATATTCATGGTCACATGGCCAAGTGAATGAGGCTAAGCTACGATACCTCAATACGCTTCCTCAATCAGCTGATCAACAGGAGTGCTGTTAGTAAGACCCCTGTTGATCTCATATTGATGACCTATCCTGATTATAAGCCATAAATAAGAAACTTCCAGAAAACCCTTTTAAATGCATTACTGGTACACTGTATTTGTCATGCGTTCCATCCTCCATGCTGTCCAGTTCTTGCTGATGTGAAACTGGTAAAACATTCCCTTGCAGTATTTTTGTGTAAGGGAGAGTGGTGTGGTAATTTTTTCTTTACACAAAGAAGGGCATACAGACGGAAAATTCTTACACATACTTATCCCTTCAGGAGCTGAGACTGCATCTAATAGATGGAATTGATTTTTAAGAGGAGAGACTGATCACCATACCACTTTTTCTTTAATCAATTTTTATTTTATTTTTTTTGTTGGATCAATATAATTAGCAATACTGGCTCATCTGTACATTTTTTGTGTCTGTATTAAATACCAATATTGTTTATTAAAAATATATTAATGTCAACTTTTGTCCTACTTTTCCTTCTGGATTTGGAAAAAAAAAGAAATATATATATATATATATATATATATATATATATATATATGGGTCTATATGTGTATATATATATATATTTATGTGTATATACCAAAAAAAGAAAAAATATTTGTATAAAAAAATTATTATATAGTATAGAGATTTGGGGGTTATAAGATGAGGATAAGTTCTCGCAATTAACTGGTGCTATAGGGGCAATGCCCCTTCTTAAGAGCTCTCCACGAAAGTTTCTGTTTCCTGTCCTGGATGGAGGCGGTCTCTCAAGGGTGCTGTCAGGGGCTCATGGGAAAACGATTACCGGTCAGTGTAATCCTGATTTTTCCACTTTGTCTATGTTCCTATACACTGTGGTATCTGAAGGAAACAAATCGCCTCTGAAACACGTCATACCTTCTATTTTGTTTTGTGGTTTAATGTAACAAAACATTTTATATGGAGCCTGAATTAGTGATCCAGTGGGGAGGTGCAGCATTCTGCGTGAGTTGTGCCGGCCTCATGCACAACTCTATTTGGTGATTGGTTGTCGCTTTTCCCTATTTCATATTATCAGTTCTACACTATTGAGTGCCTTTTTGTGTTTCTATTTCTCTCAGCTCTGTACACCACACAGACATGAACCCTTCGTGACACCATTTCCAGGGCCTTCACCACAACAATATTTCACTTTGTTTGAGGCTGTAAGATGGACAGAGTGAAGTGGACGATTATGTACAAAGAGACCCACGAGGATGAGAATGGCATGCTGGATGTCCCTAGTCAGCTGCAGATTGCCTTTGTATGTGACTGTCTTCGCAGGACTGTAATAATTGCTATCTGCCCTGTGGGCAAGGTCATGTCCCGATCCCTTCAACCCTATGTTGGGGTAGGCTGAGACAAGTGGGACAGCTCCATCCCTTACATTTGGCACACTCCCTCAATCCAAGGAGATGTCTTAAGGACACTATCTGGCTAGCAAGTAGGGTTTCCACCTTTCCCAACTGAAAAATACAGGCAAAGTTTACACAGGTAAAAAGGGGGCATGGTTTAACACAGGGTTTGATTTTGGTTTGATTATCTATAGATTTTTGTGCCTTTTTTTTAAATAAAATTAATTTTTTCCCATCTGTTTTTAATTTAAAAATGCTAAATGAGGGTCTGACCTCATGTGAACAGGTGTAATGAATTAGCTCTTGTGGAAAAGCAAATATCCACAAAGCCAGGAAAAAAACTCCTGCCTATTTCAATGTGACCTTATGCAGGAGCCCAGTTTGCCCTATAAAAGTAATAGAAGACAATAGTTTCTGTGCTTAAGAGTCCCGTCCCTGCTCTGGCTGTGTCCATATACGGAGTCAGTGGTATGAAAATAAAGGGGTGGGGGTATTCCCAAGCACTGTCAGTATACTTGTGCACAGGGGCGTAACTACCATAGCGGCAGACCATGCGACTGCTATGGGGCATAGTTGGCTCTTCTACTGGGGGTGAAAACTTAGAAATAACTTTTAGCAAACGAGGTCCAAGGGTCATTGAAAAGGGTTTAGGCAAAAACCCTTCTGTCCTGTGTGTGTGGGGGGGGGGGGGCTGGTTTGATCCTTGCTATGGGGCCCTTCCTTCTCTATGTACGCCACTGCTTGGGCATACCCCTATGTATATAACTTTTATTCAGTATTTATTTTTAAATTGTCTTTACTGGGTTTTGAACCCATAACCTACAGTATTGAAGACAAAGAGTCTAACCACTGAGCCATAGTGCATGCATCCTGTGACTGCTGCTGCTTTCTCACAGCTTACCAAACACAGCGCCATACATTGTATAGCAGCTGCGCTTGGTATTGCACTCGGCCAATTCACTTGAAAGGGGCTGAGCTGCTCCTAGGTCATGTGACACATGAATGTATCGTCACTGGCCTAGAAAAAGCAGAGAGAAGGCTGCAATGCTCACAGGATCGGTGAGGGTCCCGGGTATCATCATCCGTAAGAAAATCTCGGAAAACCTATTTAATGCTAGTGAGTGGGGAGTTTTCTCTGGCTGCGGTCCACAAAACGGATACTTTCATGTGCATGACGCTTTTTAGTTACGGAGGTCCATCAGGTGATGCTTACATTATTTTAATTATCCTCCCTCTATAATGGATGGTTTTCTGTTTAGTTTATTTTATGCCATTACATTTTTTTCAATTGCTAAAAATGATAAAACTATACTTCTGCTTTTATCCCTTAAAGAAAACCACTTCTATACAATGTACTGGTATATACAGAGATGTATCTGTAAAGACCAGTACAATGTACATGTGAATACAGTACATAATACCTGGGAAAAGTACTACTGAGGTACAAAAGTACTACTGAAAATCTCCCACTTTGGGCGCTGTGACTCAATGTTTAATCTTCGCCTTCAGTATAGAAGGTTGTGGGTTCAAACACTGGCAGAGACAATTTAAAAATAAAGACACAGAGCAAGGACTCCAAGCAACACAGGCACTTCAATGGGCCAGTAAAAAAATAAAATTACAGACAAAAGCAATAAATATTGGCTGGGCCGGATTACTCGCCAGGTGGCAACCCTACTGGCAAGGAATTGCATCATTTTAAGGGGGGGGAATATGTCCAGCCTGCTTATAGACTATACCATCCTGGACAGACCAGATGTTGATGAAGAGGAGGATTAACCCCTTTCTCCCTCATTTTTGAGTCTGTCTTTTAATAAAGCTTTGGGCATGTGATTTCCCTGCCCTATCCCCTCTTTCCTATTCTTCCATCCCTTATCACTTGTCTGTATTGCTTTGATGTTTTGCTTTGTCTTGCAGTGGATACGTATGTTAGAGTAACGTGATGTATAGCTGAAGAATATTGAGGTTGTCTCATTTGTGGCATATCACAAGAATATGAGACACGCATAGATTTCCAGAGCTGTGCATGTGCAGCCATTCACCACTATGGGACTTTGTGTCTGAATTTCTGAAAGAAATTATCTTCCACCATTGGCACATTGAGGGCTATCCAGATTTACTACATAGAGCAGTGGCTATTAAACCTGTAATCTAAGTGGTCAAGAAATTAAAAGATGAGTTGGTGAAGAGCCAATTTTTATCAGATCGTACGTAGTACATGGTTCTTGTTCTTTATGTGGCCAGCCTATTAGGGAAAGATGCATTACATAACCACATGTTTATACGAATTTTTTTCAATATAGTACTACATATACAAATATTCTCAACAAAAGTGTACACTATTTCAGATCATAAGGAAGCAAATCAACATTGCCAAAGTAGTTATAAAACAAGTGTCTGCTGTAACAAGGTTATACATAATCAAGCAATACCAAATTCTGACACAGAAGACAAATGCAAATAATAACAGGACAAGACACGTAGGGGAATTGAATTGAAATAACACCCACATAGAGAAATCTAAAGTCTGTAAACTGGGCTTCCTAATTATAACTGATGTGTAATCAAAAAGTGTCCCAAGATATCACTGATCGATCGAATCATTATACTCTACTCTCTCATTAAAGGGGTTTTTCACTTATCCTATATTGATGAACTATCCTCAATATAGGTCAACTTCAATTCGGCAGGGGTCTGACTGCCGGCATCCCCGCTAATCCGCGCTTTCTTCAGTGTTTATCTGTTTGCTGTCGACACTGCAGCAATGAGCAGTGTAATTACAGCTACTCTGTCCCTATTCTCTTCAAATGAATAGGACTGGGAAGCTGAATTACACCTGTTTGGTGCTGCAGTGTCGACAGCGAGCGGATAAACTGTGAATAGAACAGCGATCGTACAAGCGCTGTGTTTTCTTCATACAGCTTATCGGTGTGTGTGCCAGAGGTCAGGCCCTCGCTGATCTCAAATTTATTACCTATCCTGAGGATAGTAGAATACTCAAGGTGAGAACCGCATAACACCCTTCACATTACAGGAATGCAACAGATCGTCTCATCGATTGATCTAGATTCGGTGTTCAGTATATTTTCAAAACTTGCACTGACGTCAGCATATATAAAAAAAAATGAGATTTTATTGGGTCAATCCAGCATGTACAGATCTGCGATGTTTTGGCTACAGCATATCCTTTATTTCAAGCATCGTAATCAATTAGATTAAAAATCAAAAAGATTAATCAATGTAATAGGAGAATGAGGACATGCACAGATCAAGCAGGAAGATGCTATAGAAAGTAACCCGCAGCCTGTCCTTCCATATCTACAGAAAAAGACATATGACCGCTGTCTCTGCTGAAACACTTCACAATACAATATGTCACCAGAAAAGTGTTCCAGTTATCACCACACAAAGTGACATAATGTGACACATCAGATTTGAAAAGTGGGGCTTCGGCATTTGGTCCAAACTGGCTTTTGCTGTAAGGGGTTAATAGCTCCTCTCATTGATATTATATCTGCAGGATCAGGACAAGCACTTGAGGTGCATTTAGAGGGCCTGAAGTTGGGACAGATTATCAGAAGGGCTGGCTGTTATGCTGATGAATCACGTGATCAACCAGAGAAACACTTGTTCCTCAGTGATCCTCTAGTTCAGCAGTTGGGTGAAGAAAAACAAAGGAAAAGAAAATGTAAAATATAATGGGGATGGAGTAAAGAGGAGAAGAGGAAAGTGGAGAAGGAAAGAAAGGGGCGCCAGGGGACTACTAGCAAGCTAGGGTTGGTTTATGGTGTGGAGTGGGATAGGCAGCTCCCCAGGGTATGTCCGCAGTGCACTTAAAAAGGACCTTTCATGGGTCCAGACTCTGTTTACTAAGTAGTTTCCTCCCTGGCTGTGACGCTTTCCATGCGATTGGACAGCGCTACAGCCAGGGAGAAGGAGACGCCCATTGAGAATCCCTGGCGTCTCCTCCTCCCTGTTCCAATGCTGTGCATTAGCATAGCGCGCGCCCGAACTTTGGAGGCGCAGAGCGGGCGAACGGAGCGGCGCCCTGAAAAAGTAGTAAGTGATCTGGCCTCCACCCCACATGCCCTCTATAACCTGGTACTTAGTAAACAGAGTCTGGACCCATGAAAGGTCCTCTTTAAGGGACTGCTAGTTTAATGGAGGTAGGAGGAAAAAAGTACCCGGATTGACCACCAGGTCCTCCTTCGTTGGATCAAAGGCAACGGAGGAGGCCTGTGGGGGCGCCTAATGGGCAGGTGGGATAAGGGTTCTGATGCAGCTATGTGTATGTGTGATAGTGTGTTTGGTCAGATATTGGTCAGTAGTTACTGTTAGGCAGAAGGGCTAGGTGGACAAACTATAGACAGGGGCGTAGCTATAGGGTGTGCAAAGGTAGCAGTCGCTACCGGGCCCAGGAGCCTGAGGGGGCCCAAAGACCCTTGTGCCGCATAAGAAGACACACAAAGCTCTGAGGGAAGGAGGGCCCAGGCTGAACTCTTGCAACAGGGCCCATGAGCCTTTAGCTACGCCCCTGACTATAGATGTGGCTAGGAATTCTGTTCATATAACATTGGTTGAACTGTCAGACTCAGTGTCTATTCTGCTTAATCATGGTGGCAAAAAGTGAAGGAATAAATAGGGAATGGAGTGGTAAAATGCAATGATAATAGTAATAGAATAAGTGATAATAAAAGATGATAAAATATTAATACAATGACAATAAAATCAAAGAAGCTTACTTCACTAGGGAGGGGTGAGTGGTGGGGTAACGAATCTCTCCATTCATTGTGGAGGGCAACCTTTTCCCTCCCCTGCGTCCCCCACCCGGGACCCCACCCCCACCCCTAACCAACCTTGCTCATACAAGCCCAAGGACATCGTATCACCCCCTTCACCTGTAGAAGTACATCTTCAGAATCACAATACGGAATTCCCAGGTAACCACTATCATGCTACTATATCCACCAATACACCCACTGCAAAAGACAACACAGTTTCCATACCCTCAGCTCCACCTGAGATCCTTAATATTTCCACTTACAGTGACTCCATCTCCAGCCCAGAGCCTTTTTTAGCTTTACCTTTAAACCTCTCAGAGAACCCACCCTTCGTTAAACCAATTATCTCCCTCACCCACTCGACTTCAACCTCTTATGTCAAGCTACAGTTTACCACAGGTGAGACCATTTCCATCACAATTCCTTCCTTTTGTGATTCTAGCATGTGTAGGACACTCAGGACCAAGTACTTCACTTGACTTTGTATCAAATGCAGGACCTAACCTAACATCTTCACCCGGTTCCCCTTGACCTGGAGTCCTGAACACCTGCACCATCACAACAACCTGTTAGGAATCGAGATGAAGTTGCCTCCAAGTGCTGACTTACTCCTAGTAACAGAAAAAACATAGAGGTTAAGTCATTTCATCTAATTAAACAAAAACTCGAGAATGTGTTTCCGTCAAACGCTTGTACAAACTGATCGCACAATCTGTCAGACAACCACGTTGCATCTGGAGCTGCTGTGGGAAATACAATCCTGTCCTAGGGGCTGACCCCAAAAAGGACCTCAAAGGAACTAAAGCCTGTCTTATGGTTAAGGGTATACCTTACTGGAAAGAGGGCTAACCGCAGGCACTCTGTCCATGGCTCACCTCTTTGTATCCAGTTATCACACAAGACGGCACGCCCTACGTCTCAATGTCCATTCTGGCAGCCATCTTAACTTAGGGAACTTCCCTTCCTGGTGGCCATCTTAACTGAGGGAACGTCAGTCCCCGCCCAGTGGCCATCTTAGTTACTGGTATTCTCCGTGACATGGCTACAAGTGGGAAGCAAAGCACATAAATGCAAGTAGAACCACAACGAGTATTTGACTTAGTAAATGAAGGATATACACATACCTATAATAAGTAAATATTGTTTAATTAGATGAAATGACTTAACCTCTATGTTTTTTCTGTTACTAGGAGTAAGTCAGCATTTGGAGGCAACTTCATCTCGATTCCTAACAGGTTGTTGTGATGGTGCAGGTGTTCAGGACTCCAGGTCAAGGGGAACCGGGTGAAGATGTTAGGTTAGGTCCTGCATTTGATACAAAGTCAAGTGAAGTACTTGGTCCTGAGTGTCCTACACATGCTAGAATCACAAAAGGAAGGAATTGTGATGGAAATGGTCTCACCTGTGGTAAACTGTAGCTTGACATAAGAGGTCACACAAGTAGTAAGGGAGAAAGAATGTAGACAGGCAGTGAAGAACATCAGCAAGCTAATGGAAGCTGTAGAGATGCACCCCGATGGTAAACTGAATCCAGAGTAGTGAGGAAAAAAGCATGTAGGAAAAATAAAGGGTGCCTGAAAGATAACGAGCTCACAGGAGTCCGATTGTGAGTATCTTACGGAAAGTGTGTAGAGGAGGTGTAGAGAGACAGAGAAAGTGTCAAGTGTTATTATGAATGTTATCACGGTAATTTTAAACTACCTCCCAAACGGAGAAAGGAAAAACGAAGTCTTCCACCTTATAATGGTCCTGGGTAATGGACCTGCAGCATCTGAACCCAGATTGGAGAGAGTTATGCTGTATGTGGTACTCCTCGACCACGCCACATGGATTCTATTCTGTGTTAACTGAGCCCAGATCACTGCTGTCCCCACAAACACCCATGTTCTTAGAGATGACACAAAGACAGATGAGAAAAAAAAAGGGGGTAGACCAGTATTAGGAAACGAGCAATCCAGTATTGGCTGTGCCCTCAAACACTTTAGCAGATTAAAGTCCAGCTCCAATGATATCCCTCACTCTGGGTGATAAAGAAGAAGTCCTGTTTTTGATTGATACTGGAGCAGCCAAGATAGTTGTGCACAGCAAACATGTCCTCCCCTGACTTAATCTCCACGGTCACCAGTCCTGGAATAGGAGTGGATGGGAAAGTAGTACACTCCCCTTTAACAGAACCCATCCATGTTAGATTTGCCCTTAACCAAGAAGTGCTTGCCCGGTTGCTGGTCAGTGATACTGTCCCCTGTTGCCTCCTGGGTAGAGACTTGCTTGCAGCATCTCATACCAGGAGGATGGCACTGTGAAACTAACAGGTGCCTTTTTAATGACCAAGAACTTTGTTAGCAGTTAGTGATAAAACTCCCTGGTCCATGTTTATGTCAGTACTCCCAGAAGATGAGAAGGAAGCCCTGCTTGCAGTATCCCTTGAGTATGGCACAGTCGGATGCCATATTTCAAACATTCCGAGACTTTATGAAAAAGATTGTATCCCCTTCTACCACTCTTTTGTACCCTGAGAAAAAAGAAAAGTAAGAAGGGCAAAACCAACCCAGTACCAGGTGCCTACGTGCTGTCAATGAAGCCACAGTTTTTAATACCCCCATTGTGTCCAATTCACACACCTTGTTGACTCAGGTTCCCACTACCTCTACCCACTACACAGTAATTAATTTGGCTGATGTTTTCTTTTCAGTACCACTACATCCAGACAGTTGGTATTTGTTTGCCTTCAAACATGAGGGGAAAAAGGTATACTTGGGTGATGCTGCCACAGGGAGCCCAGAACTCACCCAGTATGTATACTAAAGCCATGTCGCCATAACTGCAAGGTGCCAAATACAAAACTTCAGTTTTGCTGCATTCCTTCCTGGGGTGATATATCTCACCCCTGAATGAAAGAAGTCTGTGGAGGACACCCCTTTGTCCAGAAACATGAATGCACTGTGGACATTTTTTGGGCCTCGTTTCTTATTGCAGACCTTGGACATGCATGTTTGGTGCCGTTTTTTATGATTGTTTGTCCTCTAGCCCCTTCCACTTCCTACAGAAGAGGTAGTAGATGGATGCCTTTCATGTTCAAAGGCTGGTAATTTGGTACTCCCCCGCACTGGGTCTATCAAATTATTACATTTAGATTGTATTCTATAGAAGCGAATGGCCCTGCCTCAGTTGTCCTCACTTAACTGCTCCTCATGATATTACATTTATCCTCACATAGGTATAACCCAAAAATCTTTTTAATGCCCGCCTTTTGAGAATGCAGTGTTCCATTTTGTTGCCTGACAATGTTAGTATCCAAAGGTGTAATACTTTGAATCCAGCCACCCTGTTGCCTCTGGAGCAAGGGGGGAGGAAAGAGTTAAGGCACCTCATGACTGTTGGCAGATGATGTCACAAGAGACAGTGGGATATGGTAAGTCAGCCATTAGATTAGATAATGTGCTCTTTGTGGATGGATCGAGGTATGGCCAGGACGGCAGGTGCTACACAGGTTGGGCAGTGGTTACTAAATATGACACTAAAAATGCAGAGTCCTTACCACCACATGTCTGCCCAAGAAGAGAGTCCAGAGACTCTGGAGATGGTTTGCAGAGATGCAGAGGGAAAAACAGCCAACATTTACACTGATTCCATGTATGCCTTTGAGCCCATGGCTATGGGCCCATTTGGAAAGCCAGAGACTTCAACCCCTTCATGTAACTCCATCAACAATTAGGAAGTGGTGAGGTCTCTGATGGAACCCCTCATGTTGCCAACATGAGTGGTGGTGATAAGAATGAAAGGCCACTGTGAAACAGACACAGAGGAGGCGAAGGGAAAGCCAAGGCAGATCAGGTGGCAAAAATGGCTGCCAAATTGCCTAGGCAGACCCCTGCCTTAGTGGCCACAGCTCAGGTCCCTGAAATAACTCCTCCTGTCTCCCTGAAAGTTCTTAAGACCTTACAGAACCAGGTGGGGAAGGAGGAAAGGGACCAGTGGGTGTCAAAAGGGGGGACTGCAAAGGAAGGACTAATACAGTTTCAAGGAAAACTCTGCCTTCCCAGGTCCCTCTAACCCACAATGGCACAGGCAACCCATGGAGTGACACACCAGTCAAAAACTGCTGTGTGATTTAGTACATAGCACATGGTACGCTCCAGGGTTCAGCACTGTAGAAGCCAGATATACTCAAAGAGGTTCTTGTTTATTAGAGGAGGGTACAAGGGTTATATACCCCAGGGAGGAGTGAATCCTCTCCTGAGGGTTAGGATATATTTTATTGGTTAGTAATGCAAAATAAAGCTTCACTTCTGCGCATCTAGTCTAGCTAAAGAATGTAAACTACAGATAAGAGCAGGAGTGGTCCCGGAGCCGGCGCCATCTTGTAATGGCTTCACATCTTCAGTCTTCATATCCATAACACCAGCATCCAGTTACTGACACCCTTATTGTCACAGAATCTACAAGCTCAGTCCAAAATACCACTTCCGGTCCGCCCACAGGAGAAAATCACTCACTTTTACAGCCCCCTTTCCACACCCAAAAAGAGACAAAACCTAGAAGATGGAGATGCAGAGGAGGGGGCAAACACATATCACGTTAAAAAAAAAGCAAGACCCCGTCAGACCTAACTCTTATCCCCATCCATGTCAACAGCAACTCACTTAATTCATTAAAATCAAAGGGCATATTTAATCTATCCAAATATATCCTAAAAAAAAGAAGAAATAGATGTGCTAAGTAGAGGTCTTTCTTTCTGCCCTTCCAGTGGTCCAGACCTCTTTGAACTATTTATTGATTTGAATCAATTTATATGGAGACTAACATTGCAAAGACATTTTTGTATTAAGAGACATAAAACACCAATGCATACGTCTGCAATATCTGTAACAAACACCACTGATGACATGGACACATATATAGAGTCCTCAGTTGAAGAATTGATCAACACCCTGATCCATTCGACCCTGAAACCAAAATCTGCTTTCTACCCTATAGAAAGCAGAGGACCTCTCCTAGAAACCTTTTATAACTTGGTCCACAAGAATCTAAAAGAGGTATTCTCAGTGGGGTCTATAAACCAATCGGCCCTCCCTAGCCAAAACCTTTCCAACATACACCGGAAAGCCATCACTAATTTGTCGAAAAATGAGGAAATAGTCATTAAGAGTGCGGATAAGGGAGGGGGTGTTGTAATCTTGGATTCCGAGTATTACAATAAGGAGGCTTTGAACATACTCTCCGACTCTAATTACTACGAACCATTACAACATGATCCAACACTTGAGTTCAAGAAAAAACTAGCTGTCCTAATACAACATGGATATGCACAAAAGATAATAAACAAACAGGAAAGAAATTTCCTTCTAATTGAACACCCCTCCAGCCCATACTTCTATTTACTCCCCAAAATACATAAGACCCTGCAAAACCCACCCGGAAGACCCGATCATATTGGGTATCGACTCCATTACCTCTAATCTGTCGGCTTATGTAGACAGTCTTTTACAAAAATATGTCGTCATTTTACTGGCCCACCTAAGAGATTCAAGCCATTTTATCACACTACTGAAAGACCTCCAGTGGTCAAATAATATGTTCTGGGTAACCCTTGATGTATTGGGCCTGTATAGTAACATAACCCATGAATTGGGCATACAAGCAGTAGACAAAACTTTAACTACCGACCCTTTTATGCCCATAACACAATAAGAATTCATTTTAGACTCTATATCTTTTATTCTCCACCATAATTATTTTAATTACAACAATAAATCCTCGGGAGGTTTCGAGGAAGACTTTGGACTTTTAGATCACCCTTTTATTGTATTTTATAAACGTTATATTGATGATATAATTTTAATATGGCAGGGTGAATAGGATCTTTTAGACCAATACATTATAAAACTAAATTCGAACCAGTGGAATCTCAACTTCACGGCACATATAGATACCACAACAGCCAACTTCCTCGATCTCGAACTATCCATCGTCCATAATTAGATTGAAACAAGCACCCATTTTAAAAGTGTAGACGCAAATAGTTACCTTGACTTTAATAGCTGCCACCATCAAAAATGGAAACGGAATATTCCGTATGGACAGATGAGGAGAATATGGAGAAATTGTTCTAATGATGAAACAATGTATAGACAATTAGAAGTGTTGAAATCCAGATTTCTCGAGAAGAGCTATCCAAAAGATCTGATCTCTGATGCAATGAGAAGAGTAGAGAAGGAGACCCAGAAAAAATGTTTAATACCAAAGAAAACCAACGCCATAGACAACTCTGCTCTAACCCCCCAAACAGCAAACCACCAGTACAAACATAACTTCATCACACGCTACAACTCCACCCACCCAAAAATTAAAGAGATATTGTTCAGACACTGGTCTATCCTCCGCGAGGCAAGGACATGGCCACACGCCCCAACCTTATTTTTAGAAGAGCTAAAACTCTGAAACAACTACTAGCCCCCTCCCGACCCAAGTTGGGCAAATTCACTTCCCACCCAACATGCTCTTCACCTGACTCCGGACCAAAGGGCTCTTACAAATGTGGACATGTTCGATGTAAATGCTGTTTAACCATTAGCGACGGGATACGGGAAATCACAATAAAGAATTCTGGGGAAACTATTCCACTACAGAGCCACATGGACTACGGAACACCATATGTCATTTATGTTCTCCAATGTCCATGTGGACTCCAGTATGTAGGCCGGACCACACAGAATCTCAGGGTCCGTTTGAATTTGCATCGTTCAACAAAAATTATGCCAAACATAGTGTATCTAGGCATTTTGCCCAGATCCATGAGGGAGATGCATCCCTTCTAAGCCTAACCCCTATTGAACATATCCCCCAATCATTTCAACGCTTATGTCAAAAGGAAATGTATTGGATTTTCCGGTTCAACTCCCTCATCCCGTTTGGTCTTAATGAATCTCTGGAGCATAACAATTACTGAATCACTGACCATAATACACCTCCAATATCACAATATATTTCAATTCTAACCAATTCATTGTCCAATTCATAGTTCATTTCATTCTTACGTACCCAATAGATCAAAGTAAACCTACCATCAGACCCATTTACTCACTTATTTATTTACTTACTTATCTACTTATTTTTCTACTCATTTATTTATTTATTTATTGTATTTACCTTTGTATCTATCTATTTATGTAACTGACTTATTTGTTTTATCGATCAACTGACTAATCCATAATTCCACTACCCAATTAATTATATATCTAGTAGTAATCGAACCCTATATAGGCAAGTATATATTCAATTCCAATTTGCATCATGTAGAAGGAAGTGCTGGTATGTATGTGTTTATATGTATATGCATGCATGCCCCCTTAATGAGGCATGCATATACATGTATATCTATATATGGGCCTTCTATATATGTATCTGTGGGTCTCCAGATATGCCCCAACATGTGGTGCCCTCTGATGCATATGATGCCCCCTATATATATTATATTGTGCCCCCAGTTGCTCCTAATGTATATAGATACATGTATATATGCCCCAGTTTTATATGCATTTATCTATATACATATAAACTGACCCTCCACCCTGCATCCCCCTGGAGGCACATACCAGCGCACTTGCAGGAGGGAGACGCCGCCCTGATGACAGTCTTGGGCACATCAAAGGACAGAGGATTGATAAGATCATCTACCCTTTGTCATAGACCTGTGGTATCAGCTGTTCACAGCAAGGCTTGCTATGAACAGGGGTGTTGGCCTCCATTGCTTGCATTGTGAAGGTTTATCACACCTGATCGGTATCTAGACCCTTTGTGTGGAGACCCCAATCAAGCAGTTGGTGACTTGCTAAACCTGTTTTTATAGCATGGGCCATCCACACCTCTGCCATATGGAAAGCCACCTTCCCCCCACTACTCCAGCATTTGGGGGACTAGGAGGAGCTTTCACCACCACAAGCAGAGGAGCTTTTGACCACGACAAGCAAAGGGGATTCATCACCACAGAGGAAGGAAGCCAAGCAGCCCCTCCAGAAACAGAGACTGGCTAAGTACCCCTGGAACTCCCTGTTACCCCTAATTATCCCCAAACTCCTGACCCCTTCAGTGCCTTATCACTGCAGATAACCCCTTGCATTCCCCTATAACCCCTGTAACCACTTTTAGGGACAGCTAGTAGTAGGCTTGGGAGGGTACTGCTGTAATTATATGTATTTCTGTGTGTGTATGTATGTTTAGTTAGTATTGTGGGTGGAATTTATAAGTGGGATGTTGCAGTGTAGTTGAGTTTTTATACTGAGATTGTGTTATTGTATTGTTGTGCGGCTATTTGTATATATATTCATATACACCAATATAAATATATATAGATATAGTCTAAATAATTAGACTGTAGACTTTTAGTATTCTGTAATAAATCTTTTTATTATTTAAATACTGTATACATTGTCTTTCTGTGTAGCCGCCATAGTACAGTTCAGTACACACAGTGCATGGAACGGACTTCAGTAAAGGAAATAAATAGGCGGAGCTAGCGAGAGCTGGTTATGCCTATTCCACAAAATATTACTAATTAATAGCTCCTTTAACACATCACCACCAGTATGTATCTATTTATCTATCCCTTAGGAATTGTGAGAAAATATAGACAATTTCCTTTCTCTACTCACATGTGTCAGGTCTGGTCACCGGAGAACATAGGTTTTCTATTTTTGCTTGGTATTCTGAGTTTTTGTGTGTTTCTGTTCAGTGCCTACGCCTTGCCATTAACCATGTTCACACTGTGGAGTTGTTTTGGAGCCAACGCCCATCTTCATGTTTTTGTTTGTCTACATAGGGTTAATACTCAGGTGCTGGGCTGAGTGGCTTCTCGAATCTGGTCCATTCAGAACCTGGGGGTGGGATATCTTCCTGCATAAATACCTGCCTTCTTCTTTGCTCTTTGCCGGTTTTTGCAAATCCTTGCTATACCTGCTTGTGCTCTTGTATCGTGTGTATCCTGACAGCTTATATTTGACCCTTGGCTCGTACCTGACTACTCTACCTTCTTCTGATTTGTACTTACGTTATCTCTGGTTTTCTGACGCGGCTTGTTGACCATTCTTCTGTGTTTTGTTCGTCTCTGTTTGTTGTCCCTTTTCCCTGCACCTTAGTAAGTGTAATTGCAGTCTTCGTGGTTGTCGCCGTGTCGCCTAGGACACGGAGGCAATTAGGCAGGGACAGGGGTTGGGGAGAGCTCAGGGATCACATCTCCCTTTTCTGTGTACCCCAACCTTGACAACATGTTTCACCAACATCCATCTATTTATTTATTGATTTATTTATATATCTTCAAAGGTGTACTAGATGTTATGTGGATCCTATATATGTACCCATCTAGTAGTACACATAAGAAAACACCCACGATATCCCTTTTTGATAGGAATGCATAGCGTTCCACCTAGGAACGCACTAACAGGGTCCTCCCCCTCTCCCCAAGCCCTGGAACGCATCGGGAATGCAACTTTACCTTCTGGTAGGCAGGTGGTGCGAGCCAGTGTTTTTGCGCGCCTATCCTTCCACCATGGAACGCACGCCACCGGACAACAATGGTAACCCCTTCTTGACCTCCGCAAACGCTCCACACCGGAGCGCACGACTCCTGAGGAGAATGGCTACCGCCATAATGCCCGTCAGAATTCACCACACGAATCACTAATGCGCTAGGAATCCAATGATCTTATGTCTATGTGTTTTTGTTTTTTTTTTTTATTGATCTTTCTTCACTGACCTTTTTTTTTTTTGTTGACTTCTTTCTAAACACGAAACAGGAAGTTCTTCCTCGGTTTACTTCCTGGTCAATAGGGTGTACACCATTTGTGAATAACCTCATTCCCTATAAATACCTCACCATGTATGTACTGCTTTTATATTGCTCTTGAAAAAGGGGTATAATCCCCGAAACGCGCCGAGCTATACTTTTTACCCTTTGTGTGAAATAAAGACTTCTTGGAAACTTACTTGGAGCCCTGGTAACCATCTTTCTTGGGGACTAAAGAAGCCTGATAATACATCTTGCAAGCGATCTCGGCGGGGGAGGAGAAGGTACAGGTGTCTTGAGCTTCATCTTGCACCTCCCTCCCTAGTGAAGTAAACTTCTTTGATTTTATTGTCATTTTATTAATATTTTATCATAATTTATTATCACTTATTCTATTACTATTATCATTGCATTTTACCACTCCATTCCCTAGTTATTCCTTCACTTTTTGCCACCATAATTAAGCAGAATAGACACCGAGTCTGACAGTTCAACCAATGTTATATGAACAGAATTCCTAGCCACATCTATAATTTATCCACCTAGCCCTTCTGCCTAACAGTAACTACTGACCAATATCCGACCAAACACACTATCACACATACACATAGCTGCATCAGAACCCTTATCTCACCTGCCCATTAGACGCATTAGCCTCCTCCGTTGCCTTTGATCCAACGAAGGAGGACCTGGTGGTCAATCCGGGTACTTTTTTCCTCCTACATCCTGTAGTTCAGGCAGACACCACCCAGACACCACCGATCATCCTTCCTGGGCAGCGCCAGCAGGTCACATGGTCTCAACGGGGAACTGCTGCCCAGAAAGCATGATTCTGTATCCCTATAGCGACCCCTCCTCCTCATACTGTGGAGGAGAGCAGACAGCTGTCTGGAAGGAATGCTTCTTCCCAGCTGCAGAATCGTTATGTCTAAGGCTACTTTCACACTAGACTTAGTACTGATTCGGCGGGTGAAGGGACTCGCCGGATCCGTACTGGATTATACAACCTTGTGGATCCGTATTATCTTTAGCATCTTTTAAACGGATCCGGAATAACCTCTATTGAAAGTCAATGGAGGACGGATCCTTCCCCATTGACTTGCATTGGGGCTCATTCCGGATCCGTTTGGGGACAAAACTGTAGCGTTTTATTCCGGTATTGAGCCCCTATGACGGAACTCAATACCGGAATTCCAAAACGCTAGTGTGATAGTAGCCTAAATCCACCTTTCCTATGGTGATCTAAGGTCAGGTTATCAGTGCCTCTGTTTCCTGACCTCACTAGAGCAGTGTGAGCAAGGACAAGGTTTTGTGGTATAACCACCTTCACCAACCCCTACAGAATAACGGCTAAGTATCTTTATTTATCTAATTTTCTTCACTCTAGAAAGATCGGGCAGATCACTGCACCTGAAGGTCTCGCAAAGTAGACGAGTCCTCCACGGGGCGACCTGTACCCGCTCAAAAATTCTTCTCACATGAGTAGTGAGGAACCAGGCGTTACCCCGGCTCGTTATTTTCCTTACTCATTAGTTTAAGGCATATCGAACCTCCGCCAGCCCCGCGATATCGCTATCAGCAGCTCCCTCATCTACATCAGTGAGAGGGGCAGTGGCGCCTCTCTATCAGGCTGCCGATAGCCCTGCAGTCTACTCGTCAGCCTGCTTGTGCGATCAGCGCCTTATCAAAACATTCTTGTCAGTATTTGATTTAATAAAACGCGAAGCAATATATGCAAATTACCAGGACGGCAGAAATGCATGACGGTAGTAAACAAGCGCGACGGCTACCTAGCGTCGTGACGTCATTACATAGCGTTTCCCCGCCCCCTTTCTTACAGTTGCTTCTGGGAAGGTGCGGGGTTTCTTCAGGAACATGGCCGACGTGTCGTTGGATGAACTGATCAGGAAAAGAGGGATGGCGGTGGGAATGGGCACGTACAGCCGGTAAGTGGGCGCCGCTATGTTGTAAACCCGTCTGTGGTGGGTGCCGCTCGGGGCGCACAGTAGTGCAGCCTGGTGACTGGACGAGGCCTGGTGTTGTATGAGGCAGCACTGGCGGCCGCTGTGCAGTAGTTTACTCCAGAGATTTAGCCCGTGGCATTGCAGCTTGTTCACACTGCACCTGTACAGGAAGGGCCGGTGTGAGCTCACCCGGAGTCCGTGCTGAAAAACCATGTGCAGCTGGGTTCAGAATTGCATGCGGTTTTTTATTCTGCCCCTTTCATTGGGAAATGTGGATGTGTTTGGCCCCACCGAGAATGGATGTGTCACTTCTCCATTCTGCGCTAAGGTTTTTAAAACCAAGAGCAGAAAGTGATGCACGACCTGTAGATTATGGTGAGGTTTTCACATTGAAATCAATGGGAGGTGGCGTGCACACGTTTTCTATGCAGAATCCATGCCATTAAAATAACTCTGTGTGAACTGAGCCCTACTAATTATTGACGTGATGACATACATTGATCTCCCCCAGAATGTTAAAGTGTATGTGAAATCTGATGGGGAAGATCCAAGTAAATAAACACTCGCACCTGGTAGTGACCCTGTTCATCTCAATCCTGGGCACACTCAGACTTGTGGCACGGCAGACAAGCTGTGGCCGCCACCTCCTAACCCCTTACAGAACGTGGAGGATGCATGGAAGTTGCTATTTCATTCAGTGTTTAAACTTTTTCTGACCGGATTACATCCGTCATCCATAGGAAACAAAAGCTGAGGCATAAGAGCATTTCCTAGCTACCATCAGTGAAAACCAGGCCCCATGTGCTTTCACCGTTACTTCACTGACCTATTGACTTGAATAGACCAGTCCTGCTGAAAACTGGGAGAAGATAGAACATGGAGGGACAGAATGACGTGAAGATAAATGCTCATAGACATATCACATTGTGAAGTATCACTCTGGTTCTGCGTATAGCAAGTCACTCTGCACTAGTTAAAGATGTTCTAAGATATTTTTTTTATTGATGACCTATAGGTCATCAGCATCAGATTGGCGTGGGTCGGATCAGCTGCTTGATGAGAAGGCCGAGCACCGTGCCATCACAGCCTTCTCTCCATTGTTTACCTGCTCAATGTCGAGATTGCAGCGGTGAGCGGGTGTAATTACAAGAAGCCGTCAATGGGACGGCTCCCCCGCCAGTCTGATATTGATGAGAGGTCATCCATAAAATATCTCAGGAGATCCCTGGGGTTGTCTGGACTTCAGATATTGATGACCTCTGACATCAGGCAGTATACAGTGTACGGAGCCGGAAGCAGACTGCTCAGGTGCAGTGAATGGGGGCGGAGCTGTTGTATGCTGGCACTGGAAACTACACAGTATGTGGAGCCTTCTGCTTCCTCTCCGTACACTATAGTTTCCTGAAACAGTTGATCAGTAGGGATACCTGGTGGACTCTCACCCATCCCATCATCAGTAACTGTAGCCCAGATAACCCCTCTAACAGCTTTGCTGAATGGGAACAATGTCATTGTGTAGTCCTGTGGCCCGCCAGCCCCCCACAGAAGCAGTACTGTTAGACTCCTCTACAAGATTGAGGCAGTCACGTAGACTATTGAAGAGTAACTGCACGCGTCCTTCAGATGGGATCCCCGCTCCTGGCATTGTATTCAGTTGGAAGCATTCTGTTGCATACTATTTGCTGGTAGATGTAGTGCCATATTATGGTTCAGTATCACAGCGCTGTATACTATATAATGGCCATATGTGAAAGCAAATAAAGGAGTTTCCAGGATTTTTTTTTTTTTTTTAAATGTGCACCCCAACCTTGGAATACTTGTGTAGAAATCCATACTCTCCTTCTCCGCTCTGTTCTGGTTCCCATCTGTCAACTTCTGCTTGGATGGTTCATATGCACACTGCAGCCTATCAGTCACCTCCCGGCTGTGGACACATCGCTGCTGAGGCCAGTCATTGGCTGCAGCGCCGCACGTGACCCAGAAGTGTGGAAGTTGAGAGACTGAGACTAGAAGACCAGAGACAAGAGATGCAGGGAGCAGGTGAGTATTCATTTCTCCACAAACCTGGACAACCCCTTTAAAATAATGGTCGTATATAAATTTTTACTCGCTAGAATTACTTTGTATGATTTTTCTGTCCTCTAAACTTTAGCATATGAAGGACTACATTGCATATACTGACTGCCTGACGTGTATTTTATGTTTGGGTTGATTGATATGTTCTATGCTTCGAGGTTTACCAAACAGTACTGGTATTTTCTTCCTTTCTAGGGTGAATAATAGGGGGGCTATGGGAGGTATGAGATCCAGGATCCAACCTACAACAGTCAGTCGTGTACCAGCCCCCAATTTCCAGAGAACGTTTGATGCTCGTCAGAAAATAGGCGTTACAGATGCCCGATTAAAGCTAGGGATAAAAGATGCCCGGGAGAAATTGGTTGCAAAAGATGCTCGTTTCCGTATCAAGGGTAAAGTGCAAGATGCTCGTGAGATGCTGAATTCAAGAAAGCAGCAAGTTGTTGGAGGAAACTCTACCAAAGTGATGGATGCTCGGGAAAAGCTAAGTCTGAAGAGGAGTGCTCCGCCCATTTCTATGAACTCACCTGTGGCACAGGGTTCCTCAGCCATGAGCATTACTAAGACCATCCAGGCAAGTGCTGCTGCATGACTACTTGAGTAAACCTGCAGTTCTTCCTCGCTGTATCAGTCACATGATGGAACTGGGCAATAATCACTTTATAAAACGTTAACATCTTGTAGGTCCATTGATGTCTTTTAGCAATGGTTTGAAAGCCCCACTGATGCATAGATGGAAGGGGACATACTATCTTATTGATATGAATACCTGCCTGTAACAACCAGGAAATACACAGAAATGTGAGAATTTGCCTATGTAGCATGTTTTTCTGTTTTTCCAGGTTTTACAGCCAAAGTTAATGTCCTCAGGTCTAACGGACACGGTTAAAGGAATGCGAATAAATGTTGTCAACCACCAACTTGGGAAACAGGTATTTTTTTTAAATCTGTTTTTTGGGGTTTGTCATGGTAACCTCTTAACAACTGCATTCGCAGGGTGGTGATTGGGTGTTATGGCAGTCAGGGGCCTATGGAAAGTCTACAGGCCTGCCATCTTACTTGTCCTATTACACTCTGCGCAGGTTGTAATAGGATGTTGGTAAAAACACTATACACAACATTTTTGAAGTATTGCAGTGTATAGTACAAGCAAACAAACAGTTGCAGGTTTGAGTCCCCTGGGGGGGTCTAAAATGCAGTTAGGTAAGCAGTTAGGTACAGGCGCCTGCTGTATGGACAGGATATCAGTTTCTCTATTGAATTAATAACTGAAAACTCTACACACACCAAACTCGTGTTCAGTTGGGAAGATTTACTTATCAGAAGGCGCTAGAATTTTGGCGCAATTTGCACCAAAGAAACTTGTGTACATGCATTGCAATACATTTATTAAGTGTTTGAGACTTTTTGAGACTCGTGTGACAAGGTGGGATAGATGGTGGTGTGGCTTAGATGTGACAATATACACCAAAGCATTTTTTGGAGTAAACTAAGCCACAATTAGGTGGTGTAAACGTTGACTAAAGAGTTCATAGGTGCACCAAATGTATCCTCTGTGATAAATCAGGTGCAGATTAAGACTAGGGAAAAAGAATACAAAAAAGAGCATGGATCGCACATGCCATGCATTGGTCTATTTGCTTCTCAGCATAATTAATATCTGGTGTAGTTTAAGACTAGGAAGTGAGTTGCAGTTCCGTACATGCACGCTCGATCAGTAGCAGGGGCCTGGCTGTATCTGATGGAGGCAGAGTAACCCCTTAGATGCTTCTGGCATTTCTAGCATTTAAAGGGATCATCCAACCTCTGTAATGACCCCCCCTGTATACATTAAACCTACCTGCTCCCCTGCACCCGCGTCGCTTCACATCCCAGCATGGCTGCCGATGCATCTCCCTGTTGCTTGGATCAAAACATCCAGCGACAGGGAGAGTAGCAAATGAGTGATGCTAGGGAGGCACGTTCCTGTAAGTGCCCTGGCATTAGGAGGGACGCCCCTTTAAGGCGTTTACAAAGGGAGTAGTGCAGATGGTTGCAAAGGCAGCCCCGGGCCTTACAAAGGCCTCAGGGCCTCCCAGCTGTGGAAGCCTATGAGGCCCAGCCCCCAGACTCCTAGGCGAACTGTCAGTTCCACGGTCGCCAATATAGCATGTACTGTACTGCATTGTTGAAGTCCCATAGTGGGGGGAAAAAAGTAAAAAATAAAGTAAAAAGTGTTTTATTAAACTTAAAATTTTAAGCCACTATTGTAAATGCTTCCATAACAAAAAAATCACATGATCTACCACATCAGGTGAACGGCATTTAAAAAAAAAAACAGAACAGCCATTTTTTTGGTCACCTCACCCCAGAAAAAGCATAGTATCGAGCAATCATGTCATGTACCCCAAGGTGGTACAATTGAAAACGAGCCCTCACACCAACCTGTTCCCAGAAAAATTAAAAGAGTAAAAATAATGTTCCTCAGAAAATGGCAACACACAGCCATTTAAAAAAAAATCTTTTTGTAAAAGTAGCAATACATTAACCCCAGGGGCGTAGCAATAGGGAAGTGACTTCTTTGTGGCCCAAATTCAGACTGGGCCTGCGCAGTTGGAGGACTGAAATATATTTTTGTCAGGCTTCCCTCAACAGTATTATACAATGATATATACAGAGACATATAAGAAACGGAAGGAGTGGCTGCCGGGCCTCGTCTGAGAGAGCAATCTTGACTAGCCACAAAAATGGGGGTTGCATGGGAGGAGCAGGTTGCGAAGAAGTTCCTAGTAAAAGACCGGACAACCCCTTTAAATCACCCCCTTTCCCAATTTTACATATAAAAATATTTAAACAAAAAAAAAATAGGTATTGCCACGGTCGAAAATGTCTGAACCATTTAAAATATTTTTTTTAAAAAATTCCTGTGTGGTGAATAACAAGTCATACGTACCACAAAAATGGTATCAATAAAAACTCCGTTCATCGGCTCTGTAGACCGAAATATAAAAAAGTTATAGCTGTCAGGATATGGCGATGCAGGGAATATTTCACTTTATTACATTATTAGCCTAAATGTAACATATTTGCCCCAAATTGTCTTATATGGCCATAAAACTCTAAAATAATTCCCTGTACTTGGCCCAAAACATTCTGTTCTGTCATGAATAGGTTGTGATGGAACTTATATTTCTTACCGTGCCTGAACACAATCACAATAACTAGCTCTTTCACAAAGAATAGTGGGTTTTACATCGACAAATGTCTTCTTTCTAAAATCTTAGTAGGGACACTCCTCCTCAGGCTGCTGTGTCCGATATCCCCTCAGTTTTTTGGCCATTTTCTCTGCCTGAACTTACTGCTGATGGTCTTTCTATTTTGAATACTCCTGACCAGATGGTTATGAAGCAGAGTATTACAGGAGGTTCAAGAGTCTCTTATTACCATATATGACAGCGGTTTGGAATCACTTTTTGTTATCTGGTGGAGTACCCAAAGATATGTTAGGCCCCGTTCACTCAACCATATTTTTGGGCCACATCCAATACGCATTTTTGCAGATAGGATGCAGAGCCATTCATTTCAAGGGGTCCGCAAAAAATGTGGACAGTATATGTCCGTTCCTCAGCCTCGCAAAAAAGATAGAACGTGTCCGGATTTTTGCAGAATGCACCCTTAGGGCTCTTTCACATAAGCGGATGCTGTCCAATCTATACATTAATATATAAATCTATAATTGTAGAATATTCAGGTCTGTAATTACACATAAAATAAATTGATTTGACTTTTTTTTCTTTATCTTGTACTGTGAACAATGTTAAAAATTTAAATAAATGGCAAAATTGCTGTTTTTGGTCATTATGTGCATGCAGCATCTTCTTGTAGAAATGTCAATTGTCTGCAGAACTGACAAGACTAGAAATTGTTCTGTAATTTGCAGATCGGCCACACAGAAGCAGTCAGTGCATTATAGCTGCCCCATAGGAATGAATGGGTCCATGTGAGATCCACAAAAAATGTGTATTGGACGCAGAGCGAAAATACGGTCATGTTCAAAAGACCTTAGTAACCAGCTCGTATTGATGGCCCATTGTCACGCAGGCCTCTGGTGTAAATGTACACCTTTTTGTTTATCGACAGGTCTCCTCTCCACAAGATGTAGATGATGATGATGGTATGGATGATGAACTGGAACTTTCCCACATCCCCACAAAACAGATGAAGATCACAGCTGCCAACCCCGTGCAGAAAAGGGTAATGACTCCACTTGCCCAGAATGTAGGATTTTCTGCTTCTCGTGATAGTCTTGTTGCCTTGTTGAAATTTTACAGAAAATGTAAAGGTTTAGTTTTTCTGCTGAACCTCTGAATGTTGGAGACGGAGCGGTGGGGGAGAGCTTCTGCTGTATACTGTTGCTTGACACCAGCGTTGACTTTGGGAGCAGGGGTAGCACGTACATATTTCTCTATGGATTTTGTGCAGTTTTGATTGTAATAAGAGACTAGACAGGATTAAAAGAAAATACATTAACTAAAGAATTGTTTGGATTTGTTTTGCATATTTTTACATTCTGTTGCTTTAAAGTGGTTCTCCAAGTTAAATTTATTGATGACCTATCCTCAGGATAGGTCATCAATATCAGATCGGTGGGGTCCGACACCCGGCACCCCTGCCAATCAGCTGTTTGAAGAGGAGGCGCGTGCTGTGCCAGCACTGCCTTCTCTTCATTGTTTACCTGCTTGCTGTAACATTACACCTAACCGCCTCATTCATTTCAGTGGGAAGGCTCGTTCCCATACAAGTGTATGGGAGCTATCCTTCCCATTGAAATGAATGAGGCGGTTAGGTGTAATTACACCTACTCACCACTACCCCTGTTTCGGCTAGGATGGAAACAATGAAGAGGAGGCGGTGCTGGTACAGCATGCACCTCCTCTTCAAACAGCTGATCAGTGGGGGTGCCGGGTGTCGGACCCCCGCCGATCTGATATTGATGACCTCTCCTGAGGATAGGTCATCAATAAATATAACTTGGAGAACCCCTTTAAGTGGAAATCCAGGGCAAATGACAATTTATAATATGTATTAAGCGTGGTGCTCACTCGTAGGCTATATGGACTGGTGCTCCAATCAAAGACCGGCCTATAAGGTCTAATAGAGAAGAATCAAAAATATATATATAGTAGATTGGGCACTCTATCTGATGCACGTGGATTAGGAACCGCTCTCAGTAACCATTAAAACGTTTAAAACATTTAATATATTGTACACATATAAAACATATATATAGATATTGGAAATACTAATTACTCCAAATAGGGCAATGTATTGGCAACGCTAATTTTGTATATTGCGCTGTTATTGCCTTATATCATATTAAAACGTCCTCAATGCATAATCTTGCCTTTGAAGAAAACGGCCACGTTATTTAACATGATAGTTCCTCATAAATTTCGAGATCCTTGCTTCTGGTAAATATCTGTGAGCTAGAGGGTTACTCCCCAGCGTGGCGTCCCACAGAGGTATCGCACCGTATTTTGTTATATATATTGGTACTCACAGTTTGTCCACAATGATGAGCCAAACAAGGTATTTCTTTAGTTGCCCGGCGTCTCTCAACTGTATGGCTTTTTTGCGCTTGTTTGTTTGCACTTACCACGAGACTCGCCGTGCCGCTGCTTCAGATTTCTCCGTCTCGGCGTCCCACGTGGTAAACTAGTCACGTGATCGGACTCTCATATAGATGAATCTATATCTGGGACATTGAATCACAATTCATATATGCTGTACAGTGAAGGACCTAAGGTAGAAACCTCGGTACCACAGGAATGAGAGTCCGATCACGTGACTAGTTTACCACGTGGGACGCCGAGACGGAGAAATCTGAAGCAGCGGCACGGCGAGTCTCGTGGTAAGCGCAAACAAACAAACGCAAAAAAGCCATACAGTTGAGAGACGCCGGTCAACTAAAGAAATACCTTGTTTGGCTCATCATTGTGGACAAACTGAGTACCAATATATATAACAAAATACGGTGCGATACCTCTGTGGGACGCCACGGTGGGGAGTAACCCTCTAGCTCACAGATATTTACCAGAAGCAAGGATCTCGAAATTTATGAGGAACTATCATGTTAAATAACGTGGCCGTTTTCTTCAAAGGCAAGATTATGCATTGAGGACTTTTTAATATGATATAAGGCAATAACAGCGCAATATACAAAATTAGCGTTGCCAATACATTGCCCTATTTGGAGTAATTAGTATTTCCAATATCTATATATATGTTTTATATGTGTACAATATATTAAATGTTTTAAACGTTTTAATGGTTACTGAGAGCGGTTCCTAATCCACGTGCATCAGATAGAGTGCCCAAATGACAATTTACACAAAATCCATGCACTGTATGTTTCGCAAACTATTTTTTTTACTATAATACCATCAGTCCTTATGTCCCCCACTATCCTTTACAAGGCCGTTGCTAAATCCTGTAATGATAATGGCAACTGATTTGCACTTGCATGTGCCACCTTATAGACAGTGCCAACTATTGCCTACAAGGTAGTGTTAAAGAAATTTAGTTAGTGGGTGAACACAATTGTGCTAAGGTTGTATTTCATTATTAGGTGGTCTCCATCTCCTTATAGACATATCTCTTATATCTTATAATCTCTAAGCTCCATTAGATGTCATATATGCTTAAAAATAAAAATGACTCATAATCACTTGATATGTCTGTAGGAAAACAGGAACTTAGCAGAAGTTAATATATGCATATGGAATTTCCCAGATAGATGAAGTAATGTGTATCCCATTGGCTGCCATTATCACTTCTTTTGATTTGTTGTTTCAATGTAAACTTGAATGATTGTGATTGGACATATTAAAATTGATGACAAAGGGGGGTGTGATTACACCATCATGTATTTCTAATAAAATTAGCTCCCTGGGTGTAACCAGGAGAGATCTGCATGATCAGCAATGAGACTGGACGTGCATTTCTTGTGCTGAGGCCGCACCCTCTTACTATGAAGGGGAAATTTAACATAATTTGAACACCACAGACAACTGAGTATTAAGTCTAATTTGGGACTTATCCTAAATTACATTAACATTGTGGTGCCGAAACCCGGGAAAAATCCATCAGATATTCAAGGGGACGATCGTGGAAGAGCTTTGGTCATTATGGCAACTGGGAACTGCACCTTCAAATACACAGGTAAGATATTTTTCTTACTTTGTGCCTTCCTACTTTTCATGACCACTGTTCGAGTATTGTCCTTTTCGGAATCTTTGAGATTTTAAAAGAACACCTCCTTGTCTGTGGTAGAGTGCATGGAATGTGTCTGAAACCTAGGTGTATGATGAGAGTGATGGAGATTGCCTGTGTTTTATAACATGCCGTGATAGAAATTAAGGAACTGGGAAAAAGAGGAAGTTAGAATATCAAGAAAGAGATTTATTTCAATGCCTGCAGGTAAGTTTTGCTCAGTTGTGTGGCTTAGTAGGTAATTTCTGCAATCGCTACATTCAGGTTAGTCAGTTTTGTGGTGAGAATAAGTTGCAAACACTGTGTTTGACTTTTTAAACACCACCCTTGCCACTTTCTGAAAAGGGAACGTGACGGGGGAGTGGGCCGGAACATCGGATCCAAAACACTTATTTCCATTTGCGCCAGTTTCCAGGCGCAAATGAAGATAAACGTCTACGGCAGGTCCGAGTCCTGCCAGTAGTAGTCTGTGGGGGCCATGTTTAGAATCTGTAATATGGCTGTTTATTTTACTCCCACTATCACCGGTATGGCTAAAGAAATTAGGGGATCATTTATCAAACTGGTGTAAAGTAGAACTGGCTTAGGTGGGACAGCTACTTTGGAAAATGAAAGGTGCAATCTGATTGGTTGCTATGGACAACTGATCCAGTTCTACTTTACACCAGTTTGATAAATGACCCCCTTAGTGTTTTGTAGTCTGAAAACTGTGAGATACGAATAGTAATGTGTTATTATATTATGTATTTGGTTTTTATTTCTGTTGTAGCCAGGAATGTCTGGAAACTCATTCTCACTTGGGCAAACATTACCTCTGACTAAAGTGGTACAGAATGATGCATACACAGCACCGATGGCTACGCCGTCCACCTCGGCAGCACCTTTACTGCACACTAAGACGCTAACCAATGTGTCACGTATACTTGTCACAAAGGAGGCTAATTCTTCAGTACAGCCATCTTCAACAGAGGTGAGTATTACCCTTGTGTTACCTAGCAGATAATGTTGGAGTGCTGCACTGCAAATGAGCTAACTGTTCTCAGCAATTCAGTTTATTCCTTTTAACAGCATTTAACAATTAATCATATTTTCAGTCTGTTTTCAGCCCTTTAGAAGGCACCAAAATGACCGTTAATAATTTGCACCCAAGAGTCACAGAGGAAGATATTGTGGTAAGTACTGTCTGAACGCTTCAACTTCCTGAAAGACATGTTTTTTGTAAAGTCCAGTTTACCTGTGAATGTCGCCCCTCTTCTAATAAGATTACTCTGATGATCCTGCTCTGTCCTGCAGAGCAAAATTAGAAACCCTTTGTCATTATCTCTGAACGCTTTATTAGCATTTATTTAAGGCATGTTCTTATCACTTTTGTAACAACTGAGCTACAATGTGTGTGTGTGTGACCTGTCAGAAGTTCAGATATTTCACATGAGCTCCCTGATGGTACACAATGTGAATAGAGAGCCTGCTAATACAGAAACTCAACACTAGAGCTGGGCGATATGGCCAAAAAAAAAAAATCTTTTTTTTTTTTTAAATTTTGGATGATTCACGATTTAAATCTCGATTTTCTTATGTTAGTAAAAATATAAAAAAAATTAAAAAAAAGCCTACTGTGGCCCCACCAGACCTCACATCAGCCCACTGTGCCCCCCATCAGACCTCACATCAGCCCACTGTGCCCCCATCAGACCTCAGATCAGTCCACTGTGCTTCCATCAGACCTCAGATCAGTCCACTGTGCTTCCTTCAGACCTCAGATCAGCCCACTGTGCCCTCATCAGACCTCAGATCAGCCCACTGTGCCCTCATCAGACCTCAGATCAGCCCACTGTGCCCTCATCAGACCTCAGATCAGCCCACTGTGCCCTCATCAGACCTCACATCAGCCCACTGTGCCCCCCATCAGACCTCACATCAGCCCACTGTGCCCCCCATCAGACCTCACATCAGCCCACTGTGCCCCCATCAGACCTCACATCAGCCCACTGTGCCCCCATCAGACCTCAGATCAGTCCACTGTGCTTCCATCAGACCTCAGATCAGTCCACTGTGCTTCCTTCAGACCTCAGATCAGCCCACTGTGCCCTCATCAGACCTCAGATCAGCCCACTGTGCCCTCATCAGACCTCAGATCAGCCCACTGTGCCCTCATCAGACCTCAGATCAGCCCACTGTGCCCTCATCAGACCTCAGATCAGCCCACTGTGCCCTCATCAGACCCTCAGATCAGCCCACTGGTGCCCTCATCAGACCTCAGATCAGCCCACTGTGCCCTCATCAGACCTCAGATCAGCCCCACTGTGCCTCATCAGACCTCAGATCAGCCCACTGTGCCCTCATCAGACCTCAGATCAGCCCACTGTGCCCTCATCAGACCTCAGATCAGCCCACTGTGCCCCATCAGACCTCAATCAGCCCACGTGCCCTCATCAGACCTCAGATCAGCCCACTGTGCCCTCATCAGACCTCAGATCAGCCCACTGTGCCCTCATCAGACCTCAGATCAGCCCACTGTGCCCTCATCAGACCTCAGATCAGCCCACTGTGCCCTCATCAGACCTCAGATCAGCCCACTGTGCCCTCATCAGACCTCAGATCAGCCCACTGTGCCCTCATCAGACCTCAGATCAGCCCACTGTGCCCATCAGACCCCACATCAGCCCACTGTGCCCCATCAGACCCCACATCAGCCCACTGTGCCCCATCAGACCCCACATCAGCCCACTGTGCCCCATCAGACCCCACATCAGCCCACTGTGCCCCATCAGACCCCACATCAGCCCACTGTGCCCCATCAGACCCCACATCAGCCCACTGTGCCCCATCAGACCCCACATCAGCCCACTGTGCCCCATCAGACCCCACATCAGCCCACTGTGCCCCATCAGACCCCACATCAGCCCACTGTGCCCCATCAGACCCCACATCAGCCCACTGTGCCCCATCAGACCCCACATCAGCCCACTGTGCCCCATCAGACCCCACATCAGCCCACTGTGCCCCATCAGACCCCACATCAGCCCACTGTGCCCCATCAGACCCCACATCAGCCACTGTGCCCCATCAGACCCCATCAGCCCACTGTGCCCCATCAGACCCCACATCAGCCCACTGTGCCCCATCAGACCCCACATCAGCCCACTGTGCCCCATCAGACCCCACATCAGCCCACTGTGCCCCATCAGACCCCACATCAGCCCACTGTGCCCCATCAGACCCACATCAGCCCACTGTGCCCCATCAGACCCCACATCAGCCCACTGTGCCCATCAGACCCCACATCAGCCCACTGTGCCCCATCAGACCCCACATCAGCCCACTGTGCCCCATCAGACCCCACATCAGCCCACTGTGCCCCATCAGACCCACATCAGCCCACTGTGCCCCATCAGACCCCACATCAGCCCACTGTGCCCCATCAGACCCCACATCAGCCCACTGTGCCCCATCAGACCCCACAATCAGCCCACTGTGCCCCATCAGACCCCACATCAGCCCACTGTGCCCCATCAGACCCCATCAACATCAGCCCACTGTGGCCCCATCAGACCCCATCACCTCATTAGCCCACTGTGCCCCATCAGACCCCACATCAGCCCACTGTGCCCCATCAGACCCCACATCAGCCCACTGTGCCCCATCAGACCCACATCAGCCCACTGTGCCCCATCAGACCCCACATCAGCCCACTGTGCCCCATCAGACCCCACATCAGCCCACTGTGCCCCATCAGACCCCACATCAGCCCACTGTGCCCCATCAGACCCCACATCAGCCCACTGTGCCCCATCAGACCCCACAGATCAGCCCACTGTGTGCCCCATCAGACCCCACATCAGCCCACTGTGCCCCATCAGACCTCAGCCCACTGTGCCCCATCAGACCCCACATCAGCCCACTGTGCCCCATCAGACCCACATCAGCCCACTGTGCCCCATCAGACCCCACATCAGCCCACTGTGCCCCATCAGACTCAGCCCACTGTGCCCCATCAGACCCCACATCAGCCCACTGTGCCCCATCAGACCCCACATTCAGCCCACTGTGCCCCATCAGACCCCACATCAGCCCACTGTGCCCCATCAGACCTCAGATCAGCCCACTGTGCCCATCAGCCCACATCAGCCCACTGTGCCCCATCAGACCCCACATCAGCCCACTGTGGCCCCATCAGACCTCCCATTCAGCCCACTGTGCCCCATCAGACCCCACATTCAGCCCACTGTGCCCCATCAGACCCCTCAGATCAGCCCACTGTGCCCCCATCAGACCCCACATCAGCCCACTGTGCCCCATCAGACCCCACATCAGCCCACTGTGCCCCATCAGACCCCACATCAGCCCACTGTGCCCCATCAGACCCACATCAGCCCACTGTGCCCCATCAGACCCCACAGATCAGCCCACTGTGCCCATCAGACCCACATCAGCCCACTGTGCCCCATCAGACCCCACATCAGCCCACTGTGCCCCATCAGACCCCACATCAGCCCACTGTGCCCCATCACAGACCCCACATCAGCCCACTGTGCCCCATCAGACCCCACAGATCAGCCCACTGTGCCCCCCATCAGACCCACAGATCAGCCCACTGTGCCCCATCAGACCCCACATCAGCCCCACTGTGCCCCATCAGACCCCATCAGATCAGCCCACTGTGCCCCATCAGACCCCATCAGATCAGCCCACTGTGCCCCATCAGACCCCACATCAGCCCCACTGTGCCCCATCAGACCCCACAGCCCACTGTGCCCCATCAGACCCACATCAGCCCACTGTGCCCCATCAGACCCCACATCAGCCCACTGTGCCCCATCAGACCCCACATCAGCCCACTGTGCCCCAATCAGACCCCCATCAGCCCACTGTGCCCCATCAGACCCTCAACATCAGCCCACTGTGCCCCATCAGCCCATCAGACCCTCAGCTCAGCCCACTGTGCCCCATCAGACCCCACATCAGCCCACTGTGCCCCCATCAGACCCCAGATCAGCCCACTGTGCCCCATCAGACAGCCCACATCAGCCCCACAGCCCACTGTGCCCCATCAGACCCCAGATCAGCCCACTGTGCCCCATCAGACCCCACATCAGCCCACTGTGCCCCATCAGACCTCTGCTCAGCCCACTGTGCCCCATCAGACCTCAGAGCTCAGCCACTGTGCCCCATCAGACCTCAGATCAGCCCACTGTGCCCCATCAGCCCATCAGACCTCAGATCAGCCCACTGTGCCCCATCAGACCTCAGATCAGCCCACTGTGCCCCATCAGACCTCAGCTCAGCCCACTGTGCCCCATCAGACCTCTGCTCAGCCCACTGTGCCCATCAGACCTCAGATTCAGCCCACTGTGCCCCATCAGACCTCAGATCAGCCCATAGCCCACTGTGCCCCATCAGACCTCAGCCCATGCCCCATCAGACTGCTCAGCCCACTGTGCCCCATCAGACCTCAGATCAGCCCACTGTGCCCCATCAGACCTCAGATCAGCCCACTGTGCCCCATCAGACCTCAGATTCAGCCCACTGTGCCCCATCAGACCTCAGACCTCTCAGCCCACTGTGCCCCATCAGACCTCAGATTGCCAGCCCACTGTGCCCCCATCAGACCTCAGATCAGCCCACTGTCCCCATCAGACTCAGATTAGCCCACTGTGCCCCATCAGACCTCAGATAGCCCACTGTGCCCACAGACCTCCGCTCAGCCACTCTGCCACCATCATCATAATAATTTTAAAAAAAAAATCTCCCACCTGTCCTCCGCTGCGGCTCCTCTCCACGTCCGGCGCCCTTCTTCTTCTCCCGGCGCTGCACTGTCACCTGACTGCGTGCAGTGTCAGGTCAGAGTGCGCGCACTACGTCCTGACGCTGTACGCGGTCAGGACAGTACGGCGCAGACCCGGAAAAGAAGAGGAGCGCCGGAGCGGAGCCGCGGCGCAGGACAGGTGAGAGGTTTTTTTTTTATTTTATATATCGGTCGCCATTTTTTAGGAAAATCGAATTCACGATTTTCCTAAAAAATGAAATCGTGAGGCTTGCAATGGGCGAATTAATCGAATTAATTCTATTAATCGCCCAGCCCTACTCAACACTGTACAGGAGAAGGGGCTTTTTAATAAAGACTAATTGGAAAAATATTTTTAGCTCAAAATGAGTACAATGCATTAATAAAAAAATTGCCTCTAAAGGTGTCCCTAAGCCTTTAGGCTGCAACCATTATAATGTAGACAAAATACCTTTTTTCCAGGAGCTTTTCTGTGTATGTGGAGCCTTGAAACGTGCCCGCTTGCTGAGCCCAGGAGTTGCAGAAGTTGTGTTTGTGAGAAAGGAAGATGCAGTCGGTGCCTACAAAAAATATAACAACAGATATCTAGATGGTACGTTGAGTGTGCACCAGTGATTCTTTAGTTACTTCTGTAGATTTTCATTTTGAGATGCAGCAGCATACTTTTTGACTTCTTTATCCAAGAATGAGCACTAGATTTTTTTAAGACTTTATTTGTGAGTATCACATTTTATAATTATTTCCTAATTCTGCTTTCACATGGCCCTTTTGACTGATCTACTGGATCGATGTAGGACATGGATCAGCAACCTCCGGCACTTCAGCTGTTCTGAAACTAAACCTCCTAGAATCCTCCTTTCACGTTTATGGAAGTTACAAGAAGAGCAGAGTAATTGTAGTGCCTGAGGTTGCTCATTCCTACCCTAGGATCTTGTATAATAATCACTTATTTTGTGTGACTTTGTTTACATAGAGCAAACATTCTGCAGCGCTTTACAGACGTTATCACTTGTTGTCCCCAGTGGGGCTCACAATCTAGATTCCCTATCAGTATGTGTTGGGAGTGAGGGAGAAAACCGGAGTACCCCAAGGAAACTCATGCAAAAATGGGGACAACATAGAAACTCACTAAGCCATCATGCTGCCCCTTTTATTTCTTCAAAAATTAATAACATTTACATATTTCTCAGCTGGAGTACATTTAACCCTTACGCTACCAGCGCCATACATGTACGGCGCTGGATCGATGTGGGAGCATGACGCCCGCTTGCACGTGCAGCGGGCGTCATGGCTGGCAAGTCTCTGCAGAGACTTGCTGCTACTTACTGATATCGGCGATCGGTAATTTAAAGGGATTCTGTCACCTAGTTTAAGCCTATAGAGCTGAGGACATGGGCTGCTAGATGGCCACTAGCCCGTCCACAATATACTTTTGCTATTGCTGTGTGTGTCTTTGTTTAGTAAAAAAAACGATTTTATTCATATGCTAATTCTGGTTATAAGGAGCCCAAGGGGCGGTTACCAATCTTCCTGGATCCCAGCCGTGCCCACTGTGAAGGAGCCCAGCACCGCCCCGCATCCTCTCATCTCCTCCTTGCTCCCCCGACTTCACGCTTTCAGAGCTCTGTAATCTCGCGCGAGCCATCTTGCGCATGCGCAGTTCGTTCCCTGATGCTGATGCCAGCACAGGGAAGGAACAGTTTACTAGCGCTGACAAGCGGCGTACTCGCGCATGCGCAAGATTACGGCGCTCTGAAAGCGTGAAGTCGGGGGAGCAAGTAGGAGATGAGAGGATGCGGGGCGGTGCTGGGCTCCTTCACAGTGGGCACGCTGGGATCCAGGAAGATTGGTAACCGCCCCTTGGGCTCCTTATAACCAAAATTAGCATATGAATAAAATCGTTTTTTTTACTAAACAAAGACACACAAAGCAATAGGAAAAGTATATTGTGGACGGGCTAGTGGCCATCTAGCAGCCCATGTCCTCAGCTCTATAGGCTTAAACTAGGTGACAGAATCCCTTTAAGGTATTATATGCCGTGATCACGTGAGATCACAGCATCTAATAGCGCTAAAATCTGGAAGCACGCGCTTCCGGGTGTTGTGCAGACACCCCGTGTGGTCAAGGGGACTTAAAATTGAGTTTAAAAAATCCTTGATTGCTAAAAATGAAAAATTAAAAAACATATATATGGTCATATATGATCCTCAAAATCACAAAAAATTAAAAATTAAAAAATGTTAAAATATTTTTCAGAAGATTGACAGACTGTTTTGGCAATTACTGTGAAAGGCAGGAGTTCCCAGAATTAAATTGGAGAAACTACAACTCCCAGTGAGCAAAGAAGGGTTAGCAGTACCTAATATGTGGATTTACTTTTTAGCTGCTCAGCTGCAGCATTTTGTAGGAGGGGATAAAGGGTGTGACTTAGATTATAGGACATATCTTATTAAATACAAAACTAAAATAAGTAATCTATTTGAAACATTAGAAATGGAGGAATTCCTGCAAATGGGCTCGCAAACTCCCGTTGTCCAACTCATGTATTGGGTGTGGGATAGGGGCAAATTGTTATTGAAATTACAGGTCACTCTGGAGTTTACCCCAATCTGGTCTAATAATAGGTTGCTCGAATTGTCTAAATTACGGGTTTTACCGTGCTAGAAAACTAGAGGCATTACACTAGTTAAGCCCTTATACAAGGATGGTACCCTTTAGAAAAAAGACGACTGAGGGGAGATCTAATAACTATGTATAAATATATCAGAGGTCAGTACAGAGATCTCTCCCATCATCTATTTATCCCGAGGACAGTGACCATGACGAGGGGACATCCTCTGCGTCTGGAGGAAAGAAGGTTTGTACATAAACATAGAAGAGGATTCTTTACGGTAAGAGCAGTGAGACTATGGAACTCTCTGCCTGAGGAGGTGGTGATGGTAAGTTCACTAAGAGAGTTCAAGAAGGGCCTGGATGTATTTCTGGAGGGTAATAATATTACAGGTTATAGTTACTAGAGAGGGGTTGTTGATCCAGGGAGTTATTCTGATTGCCTGATTGGAGTCGGGAAGGAATTTTTCCCCCTAAAGTGAGGAAAATTGGCTTCTACCTCACAGGTTTTTTTTTGCCTTCCCCTGGATCAACTTGTAGGAAAACAGGCTGAACTGGATGGACAGATGTCTTTTTTCGGCCTTACAAACTATGTTACTATGTTACCCTTAAATCATTCTCCCAATTAATGGAAGACTTTAGTATTCCTCGACCAACCTTCTATTTTTATCTTCAGGTCAGACATGCTGTATTAGCCCAAACTAAAATTGCTCCCATGACTCCAGAAAAATTCCCGGTATGGGAAATCTTAAAGAGAGCGACATCCACAAGTGGTCTAATTTCCGTATTGTATAACACTCTTATGTGTAAAAATGGCGTAGACCTGGAAAACACTAGACAATCCTGGGGTAGGGAGCTCAGTAACATTACCCCAGAGATATGGAACTGGTTACTGGGTCAAATGCAGAAGCTAACAGTTAGCCCAGCTTACAGAGTCTCACGAATGTTTCTGTTACATAGGGTATATCGTACTCCAGAATTCTTGTATAAAATAGGGGTGAGACCAAATGCTCTGTTTGTTGCTTTGGTTCCCCTGCAGATCTGTTACATGTGTTCTGGTTTTGCCCAAAGCTGCAAACATTTTGGGACCAGGTTTTAAATAGAATACACAGGGTATATAAGATCAACCTGTATAAGTATGTAAATGCCCATACAAAAAATATGGTGAAAAACTGTTCCAGGTAAAATCCCCTCAAAAGACAAGGGGGCACTGCCTCCGCCTGGAGAAGCAAAGGTTCAGACTCCAGCGGCGACAAGCCTTCTTTACTATAAGAACTGTGAATCTGTGGAACAGTCTACCGCAGGAGCTGGTCACAGCAAAGACAGCTGAGGGCTTCAAAACAGGCTTAGATAAATTCTTAGAGAAAAAGAAGGTCACCACATATTAAGAAATGTACAGTCATGTCTTGAGGTTACCCGTCCCCCTCCCCTTCATCACTCCTACCCCCTCCCTTGGTTGAACTTGATGGACATGTGTCTTTTTTCACCCGTATTAACTATGTAACCTTCCTAGAGAGCCATTAAATTGTGTGTTAGGGTATTCAGAGTTAATTCCTGTGGGGGCAATGCCAAAAATGGCTCTCTAAGATTTTATATGAAGCCCGTAAACTCATTGCTTTATTGTGGCTGGATCATAGTCCTCCTACTTTTGGTGCGTTTTTGAAAAGAGTGCAAAATATCATAAAACTTGAAAGGGGCATATATATAGAGAGGATCTATTAAAAAATATAGGACGCAATGGGATGCGTGGATTGAATTCCATACCTTAACACAGTTAAAAATAACAGATATCATTTAGGTGTCAGGGATAGGTTTTATGTTCCTTTATGGTTAAGTGGGGGAGGATGTATATACAGAGTATGATGCTGGCGTGCCATGGGAGGGGGGGGGTATGTACATGTCAAGGGTAATTTGGGTTTGGATGGGGGGAGGGAATTTGTATGTGGTAATACATGTTTATCTTCTAATATGTCCTTCTGTAAAATGCAACAATTGTCTGTAATGGAGAAAACCAAAGAACGACAGGCACTCTGTTTTTGAAGTTTGCTGCATACTTTATTGTAATGTAAAAATTCAATAAAAACTATCTGATTAAAAATAAAAAATAATGTAAGTCAATGGGTGACGGGTCTGTTTTTAGTGCCGGATCCGGCTTGTTCTGTTTCACAGACTGGACACAAAATCTCAGCTTGCAGTGGTTTTATGTCCGGTCACAATACGGAACAAACCAGAACGGAATGCATCCAGATCGGTTTTGTCCCCATGGAGAGAAAAACTGAAGCTTTTGATCCAGTTTTGAGGTCATCGGCTGAAATACAAAGTGCAGATGTGAAAGTAGTGTACTATGCGGCTAAACTATTGTTACATTTTTCTGGCATTGATTTTTATTGACATCTAACCAATTCTATATACTTGAAATTTCAGGACAACCAATGAAATGCAATCTTCATTTGAATGGCAATGTGATTACATCAGACCAGCCCATCCTTTTGTAAGTGCTGAATTTCTTATGGTTGCACAGGAGAAAATCTTCAATTCATTGTTTCTTATGTAATAGAGAAAATTTGTGGTCACACATAGTACATGTGAGTTCAGTACAAGAGATTCTCAATCTTACTGCGTCATAAAACCATAAGAAACAGTCAGTTCAGCGTAGTCGCTGTTGGCCCGCAAGATCTGGCAGACACATGGACCGTGTTTCCTGGGCCGATTACGGTTGTGTACATGAGCGCTTATGTGCAGTTTTTGAGTGATCCTGAAAGCCCACCTCTTCAGGAAAGCGGCAGTCTGTTTCACTGCCACATGACTATTAACAATACAGACCCACAGAACAGTTCAGTCTCATTACAGACACAACTGTGCCATTTGGCCATACCCTTAGAGATCTTTGGTTTTAAAGGATTTATCCCATGACTAATGTAAAAAATGAAAATCAGACATTATATAGCACCTGACAACCTCTTTCTAACAAAGCTAGAACCAGCCCTGTACCTCACATGGATCCAGAGATCTCCCAATTCATTGCTCTGCTAGATTTATATCAAGCTGAAAGCTCAAATCTTTTCCACTGCAGCTAAGGGGGCGTGTCCCTGCTCTCCCTATCACAGTTCAGGAGGCAGTTGAAGGGGGAAACTGAGCATGTGCGGCCTTCTCAGTGAGCAGGACAAAGAAATAGGAAAAAGAACAAACAGTAGGTGGCGATATACAGATACATTTTATTGAATAACTCAGTAGCTATAATCATTTTTTTAATTACATGCAATTACAAAAGTATTCAGATCCAGGAGCTGGTTTGAAAACTGTAGAATATTTTTTGTGGGACAACACCTTTAAACAGGAATGCTCAACCTGCGGCCCTCCAGCTGTTGCAAAACTAAAACTCCCAGCATGCCCTAATAGCTGTAGGCTGTCCAGGCATACTGGGAGTTGTAGTTTTGCAGCAGTTGGAAGGGCCGCAGGTTGGGCATCCATGTTTTAAACTGTAAGATTTCTGAAAGAATAATCTTTTTTTTTATATAAAAGAAAGCTAAGAAATTATATTTCAATTTAGGTTTGATTAATTATAATTTCAGTGAATATTGGGCGGCACAAACTGGGAGGCCAGCACTTTCTTATATATCCCATGCTCATCTCCATCCAGGATCCAGATCTTTTCTACACTCTTTCCACATTATACCCACACACTTACATGTATTTTACATGATAGACTAACACAAAGTAGCAAGTATGTGTGAAGTGAAAAGAAAATGATGCATGGTTTTCAAAAACTGTTAATAAAAATAAATGTGGAATGTCTGGCTTGCATTTGTATTTAGCCTCCTGAGTCAATACTTTGTTTGGGGTATGTCCCTACCAGCTTTGCATATCTAGAGGTTGAAATTTTTGCCCATTCTTTTTCGCAAAACAGCTCCAACTAGATTAGATGGAGGGCGTCTGAACAGCAATTTTGAAATCTTGCCATAGATTCTCAATGGGATTTAGGTTGGACTTTGACTGGGTCATTCTAACACATGAATATGCTTTGATCTAAACCATCCCATTGTAGCTCTGGTTGTATGTTTAGGGTCATTGTCCTGCTGGAAGGTGGACCTCCACCCCAGTCTCAAGTCTTTTGCAGCCTCTACCAGGTTTTCCTCCAGGATTGCCCTGTATTTAGCTCCAATCATCTTTCCATCCAACTCTAACCAGCTTCCCTGTCCATGCTGAGGAAAAGCATCCCCACAGCATGATGCTGCCACTAGGGAAGAGCAAACTTCTCTTTTCTTTTTTAAATCAAATCATTTTAATTGATTTTCTTTTTGCACTTTTCTGTTAAGTTCAGTGTACAAGGGTAGAGTTATCTAAGAATTCCATTATGGTCCGTGGTAGTGGAATCCATAATGAAATTCTTAGATAACCTGAACCTTGTACACTGAAATTCAAAACAGAAGCTTCCACCATTTTTCACGGTGGGGATTGTGGGTTCAGGATGATGTAAAGTGTTAGTTTTCCATCACACATAGCGTTTTGCATTTAGGCCAAAAAGTTCAACTTTGGTTTTATCTGACCAGAGCACCTTCTTCCACATGTTTGCTGTGTCACCTATATGGCTTGTGGCAAACTGCAATCGGGACTTTTTATAGCTTGTTTTCAGAAATTGCTTTCTTCTCGCTACTCTTCCATAAAGGCCAAATTTGTGGAGTACACGACTAATAGTTGTCCCGTGGACAGATTCTCCTGAGCTGTGGATCTCTGTAGCAACTCCAGAGTGATCATGGGCCTCTTGGCTGCTTCACTAATTAGTGCTCTCCATATCTTGGCTATCAGTTTAGGTGGATGGCCATGTGTTGGTAGGTTTGCAGTTGTGCCATACTCCTTTCATTTTTGGATGATGGATTGAACAGTGCTCCATAAGATGTTTAGCTTTGGATATTTTTTTTATAACCTAAGCCTGCTTTACACTTCTCCACAACTTTCTCTGACCTGTCTGGTGTGTTCCTTGGTTTTCATGATTCTGTTTGATCACGAATGTTTGCTAACAAACCTCTGAGGCTTTCACAGAATAGCTGTAGTTATACTGAGAATAAATTACACACAGGGGGCTGAACACAAATACACGCCATTCTTTTCAGATTTTATTTATTAAAATTTGAAAGCCATGTATTCTTTTCTTTTCACTTCACACATACTTGCTACTTTGTGTTGGTCTACCGCGCAAAATCCCAATAAAATACATTGAACTTTGTGGGTGTAAGGTGAGAAAATGTAGAAAAGTTCAAAGGGTATGACTACTTTTTCAAGACACTATATAGTGACTGCATCATCCCTGGTTCAGCTCAACGAATGCATTGCATTGTACACATGTGAGGCACAATGAAGTAAGGGGAAGATAAAAGTGCTGTATTTTCCATTGTTTTGTTTCCAACCTGAGTTCTTTACTGTAGTAATTGTAACTGAATTTTGAATGTTTTCTAAAAACACCCCCTTATGGGAAAAAATGATAACATTGCCATTTCTTTTTAGAAGATTAAGTGACACACCCTCAACAACAAAGAAGGAAGGTGAATCTAGAAGAAACGCAACGTCGTCCTCCAGTGCTGCTTCTAATCCTTCAGCTGAAGTTGACCCTGATACTATCCTAAAAGCACTCTTCAAATCCTCAGGGTCAACAGCAATTGTCCAGCCAACTGCATTCAAGATTAAGCTCTGAAACCAACGCATATTGGAAACTGTAATGCAGACATTTCAGAGAATACGCTGACTAATTCTCCGATGTGCCCAGAGACTGTAGAACAAAGACTTTATTTTGCTTCCTGAGGTTTTGTTTAACGCTAATCACCAGCAGGTAGTTATTGTTGGAAGGATTCTGGTAGAAAGTGGACAATCATTCCTCTTCCCAGTATTGTAGTACAGTCTGTGGGGGCAGTTGCATTATTGCATTAAAAATTTCAGTTTTCCCTTAGTCCTAGTATTCCGATACAGCACGATTCTGGTTCTACTGTTTCTGTTATGGGAAACTAAATGTACAGTAAGCTGCATAACTCGTTTGAAATTCTTCAATCTGTTTTTACTTCTTAAAAGGAAATCTGTTGATGTTTTGTAGTTATTGTTATCTATTTGGATCGCTACAAGAGGATTTGATATTGAAGCTGGCATGACACGAGTTCAATCCATATACACGTCTGTTGTTTTTTTTTTTTGCGTACCTATTTGCTTGAATGAATGAGTCTCAGAAAACTGACAAGTAATGCACATTGTGAGTTTCTCTGTACAGACCAACAGTCTGTGCAGAAGAACGTGTGAATCAAACCATTGAATCTGAATCATGCCTAAATGTCTATGCTAAAACTTTTTTTTTTCTTTTTTCTCCACAACTCATTTGGATGCTCTTACTCTTTAAAAAGTATATCCATCTTAAATTTACTTAAATATTTTTTTTCATGATCTGTGAGTGGTTTTTGGTGATTGTACTACTCCTATAATTACTTTTTTGAATTGCTCCAAATTAGAATTTAATCTGAATTGTATTGGTTGCTTCCTATGGGACGTGCAATCGGGTATCAAAGTTGAATGAAAGTATTGCAGCACTCCAGCTGGTGACAACAAATTCCACGTTTATTCACATGAACAGCAGCAATGTGTTGACCCAGTCCTGGGTATTTCTCTGGAGAAGTGGGGTCCAACACCCCAACGCTCAGCAGTTTCTGGCTGTCACCAGCGATGGGGACTGTGTAGTGGACAGAAGTCTCTGCCCACTGTGTAGTTTTGGGTGCTAACATCTCTTGAATGGGAGCTGTGCTGTAGTACCACAGAACCAGCAATATATAGTGGACAGAACCTGCTGTCTCTAGTTCTGTCCGTGGTGTACAGGTGCATCTCAATAAATTTCATATTATCGAAAAGTTAATTTATTTCCATAATTCAAAAAGTGAAACTCATATAGATTCATTATACAGAGTGGTCTATTTCAGGCATTTATTTATTTTAATGTTGATGACTATGGCTTACAGCTAATGAAAACCCAGGATCTCAGAAAAGTATAATATTATATAAGACCAATTTTAAAAAAAATGATTTTTTAATATAGAAATATTAGCCTCCTGAAAAGTATGTACAGTATATGCACTCAATACTTGGTCGGGGGCTCCTTCTGCATGAATTAGTGCGGCATGGCACGGAAGTGATTGGCCTGTGGCACAAGGTGTTATGGAAGCCCAGGTTGCTAGTCTGATGTCTAATCTTTCTCTTCACAATACCCCACAGATTCTCTATGGGGTTAAGGTCAGGCGAGTTTACTGGCCAATCAAGCACAATGATACTGTCGTTATTAAACCAGTTATTGGTACTTTTGGCAGTGTGGACAGGTGCCAAGTCCTGCTGGAAAATTAACGACGACTGTGACATGACAGTTGCACAAAAATTCAACTTGTATGGATTTTTGTGAGATTTGTTGCGGCACAGCATGTCACAGTGCGATACCATTGACTGTCCTTACAAAAAAATGTTGCATGACAAATATTGTTGAGCCCTTAAAGGGGATTCTGAACCCGGACATACCCCCGTTTTTGCCCCTCCCCCGATATGAGCATCGGAGCACGCGATAAATCTCACAAAAATCCAACAATGTTGAATTTTTGTGCTACTGTCCTGTCCCAGTCGTCACAGTTTGACACCGTTGACTATCATCATGGAGTGTCATGTGACCAGGCATATCGCCTCCATTCGATTCCTCATCCATTCAAAAACACTGCACCTGCCTCCTGTGCGCGTTCTGTTCGGATTTGAAAGCAGGTGTAGTGTGTTTGAATGAAGGAGGCGTCACATGGATGTCATTTGCCTGGTCGTATAACCCTCCATCAGCAGCCAATTTATGGACAATTGTAGCCCAAGTACTAGATACGTCTGTGTGTGGTGGCTCTTGAAGCGCTGAGTCTAGCCGCAGTTCACTCCTTGTGAATCTCCCCCAAATTCTTGAATGGACTTTTCTTGTCAAGGTTGTGGTTTTCCCTGTTGCTTGTGTACCCTTTTCTACCACACTTTTTCATTCCAACTGTCAAGTCAACAATCTTCCCCATGATTATGTAGCCTACTGACCCAGTCTGCGGGATTAGGAAACCTTTGCAGGCGTGTGTCTACAAGATTCAACTTTTTCATAATATTCTAATTTTTGGGAGATACTGACTTGGATTTTCATTCAGCGGAAAGCCATAATCATGAATGTTAAAAGAAATAAACACTTGAAATTGATCACTCTGTGTGGAATGAATCTATATAATATATAAGCTTCACTTTTTTTTTATTCAATTACTAAAATAAATGAACTGTTCGATAATCTAATTTGAGATGCACCTGCAGTTTCTGTCGACTGCCTGAAACAGCTGATTGGTTGGCCCCCAATCAAAGTGACATTGATTACCTATCCTGAGGATAGGCCATAAGTATAGGCTCTAAGTATCTGAAAACTCCTTTAAATCGAGGGTGCTGTACTTGTGTAGGTAAACCCTTAATAAAATCAGGTACATGAACTAATGAAGCGACAGATTGGCACAAAGAACGAGAGAGCTGTGACTGTGAAGGAGGAAAGACACAGTAGGTGGGAATATGTCTACAGAAAAAAAGTCTGATATTGTATTAACCAGTAGAGAAATGTTTTATTGTTTTTCTAAAGGGAAACAAAATTAGAGTCTAGCACTTAGAACTTTTAATGGCTAACAAATAAAAGCAGTGACAGTTTACTTATACCTACGTGCACAGACCTGCATATATTCACCAGAACTAAGTAGACCAAAAATCTGTGCAATGTAAATGTCAGTATACTTTTAAAAGGGTTTTCCAAGATTTTAATACTGATCTATCCACTGGATAGATCATCAGTATCTGATCAGTGGGGGGCCGACATCCAGGACTCCCGCTGGTCAGTCGTTAAAGAAAGCACCAGTGCTCCTGTGAGTGCTGTAGCCTTCTCTGTGCTCACTAAGCACAGCACTGTACATTGTACAGCAGTTGTGCTTGGTATCGCAGCTCCACCCCATTCATTTCTATCGGGCTGAGCTGCGTCTAGGCCACTTGACTGATGAATGTGTGTAGCCTAAGAGAAGCTACATGAAGGCCGTGGCACTCACAGGAGTGCTGCTGCCTTCTCAAACAGCTGATCGACATGGGTGCCGGGTGTTGGACCCCCACCCATCAGATACTGATGACCTAGCCAGAGGATAGGTCATCAGTATTATAATCTCGGAAAACCTGTTTAAGTTCTGATTAGATCCATGGGAGGTTAACTCATTTTTTTTTTATGCCTTACCCCCTAGTGGAAAAGACATCGCCTCTTCATAAATGTAACACTAAGATGGCATATATCAATCCCCCCTCTCCCTTTAGCAATGACGGACAGCAACATAAAAAAAAAAGTGTTGTGTCACTGGAAGACTGTTCATGAGGAGCAATAATACGCTGCGATCAACTGGATACATACACATGCTACTAAACTTCCAGTTATGGGACTTATGGAAACAACCCTCATGTGCTGATCTCTTCACCATGAGATGGGAATGATCCTAAAATGTTCTTCAGTGGTAAAATGGTAAAAGGTTTTCTAAGAGATGTTATCCTGGAGTGTCACAATGAAAATAAACATATAACATTGTATCAGCACGGCTTCAAGAGGAATCAGTCCTAAACTAATTTACTTGGTTTCTATGAGGAAAGTTCTAGACTGGAGCAGGGTGTGTCATTGGATGTCATGTATCTCCAAAGCATTTGACACTGTACCCCATAAAAGTTTAGTATATAAAATGAGAATGCTTGGATTGGGAGAAAATGTCTGTATGTGGGTAAGTAACTGGCTCAGTGATAGAAAACAGAGGGTGGTTATTAATGGTACACACTCAGACTGGGTCACTGTCACTAGTGGGGTACCACAGGGGTCAGTATTGGGCCCTATTCTCTTCAATATATTTATTAATGATCGTGTAGAAGGCTTGCACAGTAAAATATCAATTTTTGCAGATGACACTAAACTGTGTAAATTAATACAGAAGAGGACAGTACACTGCTACAGATGGATCTGGATAGATTGGAGGCTTGGGCAGATGAGGTTTAACACTGACAAATGTAAGGTTATGCACATGGGAAGGAATAATGCAAGTCATCAGTACATACCAAATGTACTGATGACATGAAACTTAACCACTTCAAGTCTGCCCATTGACTATAAACGTCCTTGAGCTTTGCCCCCTGTGTGCAGCACCTGTACATAGAAGCTCCGTGACTCAGCTGCCTCCTGACAGCCAAGAACATGGAGCTTTAACCTGAGACCTTTTTTCCTGGTCTCCAGGCTTTTGCTCACTCTGACAAGCTGTCAAAGCGATCACAAATGCTTGTACTATCTCGCTCTCATTACTGCCGGTCACAGAGCAGTTTACAACTACATATTGGGTGTTTTTGCAAACTTCAGAATCAGGAAAATAAATATTCAGGAAAAATGAATATTTTAAATTTCACCTTCCTTCTGTTTTAATTCTTGTGGGAAATCTAAAGGGTTAACAAACTTTGGAAAATCAGTTTTGATTACATTGGGGGCTGTAGTTTCTACAATATGTTCATTTATGGGAGGTTTCTATTATTTAAGCCCCTCAAAGTCACTTTAGAACTGCAAAGGTCCTTTAAAATTAACTATTGGAAATTTTCATGAAGATCTTAAAAATTACATCTAAAATTTGAAGCCTTCTAACGTCCTAAAAAAAAATAAAATTACATTTCCAAAATTATGCCAAAATAAAGTGGACATATGGTGAATGTTCATTAATAATTTTATTAGATATCCCTATGCAACTTAAAAGCAGAGAAATTCATATTTAAAAAAATTGTGATTTTTTTTCTTTCTTCAAAATTTTCAGTAAATTTTGATTTTTTATAAATAAAGGTAAAACATATTGACTCAAATTTACCATTAACATGAAGTACAATGTGTCATGAGAAAACATTCTCTGAATGGCTTGGATAAGTAAAAGCGTTCCAAAGTTATTACCACATGAAGTGACACGTCAGATTTGCAAAATTAGGCCTAGTCTTGAAGTGGTTAACTGTAGAAACCTGCTGTCGAGGCTCATAAGATTATGGCGTGCATCAAAAGAGTGATGAGAACATAGTCCTGCCACTTTACAAATCACTAGTCAGACCTTACATGGAGTATTGTGTACAGTTCTGGGCTCCTGTGAACAAGGCTAGGGGTTGATTCGCCATAGACCTTATAGGGAAATTTCCCAGTGGGCCGATGCCTAGGGGACCACCCATGTCCCACTCTCTGCCACTAGTCGGGTAGATAATGAGCTCTCAGCAGTAATTAATACTGCAAGAATCAAGCATTTAGCCAGCCAGTGACCACACATGTCCTCCTGAATTCAACTATGGCCCTCATCTCACCTCCTAAACCCCCTGCTTCATATCTTAATCAGAGACAACTGGAGGAGGAGGAGACCAGAAAATGGAAACTATTGATGGCCAACACAGAGGGGAAGTTTTTTGGGGCAATATATTGTGCTGTTCTGTGGTATATGGTATTTTGCGCTATGGTATTGCTGACCCCACCTACTTATGTTGCCAAGCCTCTGGACAACTTATACACTCCTACAACATGGGGCCACTTTTAGTTCCCAATCCGCCTGTGAACAAGGCAGGCAAAGCACAGCTGGAGAGGGTTCAGAGGAGGGCAACTAAAGTAATAACTGGAATGGGTGAACTACAGTACTGAAAGATTATCACAATTGGGGTTATTCAGTACTACAGTACTGAAAGATTATCACAATTGGGGTTATTCAGTTTCATAAAAAGACAACTGAGGGGAGAGCTAATGAAGCTACTTCCAGCCTGCCGGAATTCTCCTGATCCAGCACTGCCGAGAGCAGGCGGAATGTCCGCCGGCCCCATTAAGGATCTGTACGCATGCTGTGGTTTATGCCCGGCTGATTCTCCACCTGTAAGCAGGAACAGCCATGCTGGAGTTTCATTCCAGAGGTTTGAAAGTACCCTAGTCATGTATAATTATATCAGGAGTCAGTACAGAGATCTCTCCCATGATCTATTTATCCCTGGGGATTGTGAAGAGGGGACATCCTTCAAGTTTAGAAGAAAGAAGGTCTCTACACATAGATGAGGATTCTTTACTGTAAGAGCAGTGCCACTATAAAAGGAGCCTGGATGTATTTCTGGAGTGTTATAATATTACAGGTTATAGTTACTACAAATGGATCGTTGATTGCCTGATTGGAGTCGGGAAGGAATTTTCTTACCCTAAAGTGGGGAAAATTGGCTTCTACCTCACAGGGGTTTTTTGCCTTCCTCTGGATCAACTTGCAGGATAACACACTGAACTGGATAGACAGATGTTTTCAGCCTTATAAATTATGTTACTTCATTTTAAAATATGCCTGCATCCACCTAAAAAACAAGTTGTAAAGTCATGGCCACTAGGGGTTTTCGTACATCCAAGTTGCAGTAGACTGGCTTTTGTCAGGCAAGATCCGTCTCTGGTAACAGAGACTCAGAAAGTGGCTGAGAGAAAGTGGGGATGTGTCAGAGCTGCTCCTAAACATCAGAGGAGCCTCCTGCTTTTCTGTGTGATTTATCCCTCATCAGCTTTTTGAGCTCCTAGAAAACAAACATAGTGGGAAGTGAGGTCACTGCATACAGTACTTGCAGAAGGCAGACACCTACTGCTTGCAATAGAAATGCATCTAGCTGTTCAGCTGAAACAAGGAATGATATGGCAAGATTCTGCAGGGAACAGCCAAACATAACTGTTCCTTCACAGTTATGATTGTGTAAAGAAGCACAGGCATTCTGCAAATTCTTTGAAAACTCAAGTACGCTTTAAAAAAAAAAAAAAAAAAAAAAAAGATCTTAAAAGTCTAATAATAGGCACCACCAATTATTCTAGAAAAATGCAAAAGAAAAAAAAATATTTCCAGTCCACGGAATTGAGCACCGCAGAACCACGCTGGGGTTAAGTCCTTCCCCCAATGACATATGGAAAGGCACACTACTTATGTCTTCTTTAGTTGGGAAACTAAAACTCACAACATGTTCCTTTCACTTCTGTGGGAGTTCAAGGAACAAGTGTGCATGATGGGAGATGTCGTTTCACAACACCTGGAGTCAGTGCCAGGACTAGGCAGTTTGGTGCCCTAGGCAAAGTAGTCAAATGGCGCCCCCCAAATTGGCCCCGCCCATTATTATAAGCCCCTCCTAAATATAATAGGCCACTCCCAGCAAACACTGTACAGCTGAAATGATATTGTTGAGTCCCGCCTGTACACATCATACAGAGAGGGGAGGACGTGTCCTGGCTGCACTGCCTGCCTCACATTATACAATAGACAACAGCAGGCTACAGCAAGGAAGCTCCTTCCCTCTCCTCAGATCCTGCTCAAGGCCTGTGGTTCCCCACCACCATCTGCCACCCACCCGTGACCTGCTGCCCCCCTTGGCTGTCCTCACCCAGCTCTGAATCCTCCTTCTGCAAATGGCAGAGGGAGGAGCCGGAGCATCTCCTCTCCTACATAGCACCCCATACCTCTTACATCCAGTGATGTCACCTTTGTTGTAGACGTTCTCTTTCCTCATCTTCTCCATTCGGACCAGACCGCCATGAAGATTTTTCAGCCATCTCTCGTATCTGCAGAGATACAAACAGACATTAGTTTCCCACATTTCCATCATCTTCACATCTTCTGAACACCTCATCCTGCCACCCCAATACTGTGCCCCTAATACTATACTGCAGAAACTGTCCCCTGAAAAAATACAACTACCACACAGATAGTGCCCCCTACAACAATTATTGGCACAGAGTCCCCTAAAAAAAAACTGCGTCCGGACACTAATAGTATAAAGATAATGTCCCCCAAAAATAATTGTGCTAAATTGATACTGTGCCAGGGTGCCCCCCAAAGTAACAGTGCTCCCCAAAATCCCACCAATAGAAATAATTATCTGCCAGAGCACACTTAATAGTAATGCCCCCATAGTGCCCATACTAGACATCGTGTTCCCCATAGCCCCCAGTAGTAGTAAAGCTCACCATAATACCCCCAAGTAGTAATAATTCACCTTGTAATATGACAGAACAAGAAATACCCCCGCTTAGTGCCTGCAGTTGAGCTAATGTCCCCATAATGTATGCCAGTATAAAATACCCCTATATAGTGCCCCAGTAAATGCCCCCATAGTGTCCCCCATAATATGCCAGTAAAAAATGCCCCTTCTTGCTGCCCCCATCAGATGCCCTTATAGTGCTCCTCTGCCCCCTTAGTGCCAGAAGCCATAGTGCCCCCTTTAATGTGCCTGTAAAAAATGCCCCTTTAGAGCCACCAGATTCCCCCATAGTGCCCCCAAATGATGCCACCAGATGCCCCATAGTGCCGCTCTCCACTATAGTGTCTCCCATGTGCCTATAAAAAATGCCCCCTTATTACCACCAGATGCCATAGTGCCCCCATAATGTGCCAACAAAAAAGGCCTCTTTAGAGCCCTCATAGTGCTCCACTCCCCATACTGCCCCAAATAATGCCACCAGATGCCCCATAGTGCCGCTCTCCCTATAGTGTCTCCCATGTGCCTATAAAAATGCCCCCTTATTGCCACCAGATGCCATAGTGCCCCCATAATGTGCCAACAAAAAAGGCCTCTTTAGAGCCCTCATAGTGCTCCCCTCCCTCATAGTGCCCCTATAGTGCCACCAGATGCCCCATAGTCCAGCTCTCCCCTATATTGCCCCCCCCATAATGTGCCCCAAAAAAGGCCCCCAGATGCCCCCACAGTGCTCCTCTCCCCCATGGTGCCCCCCTTAATGTGCCAGTAAGAAATGCCCAGTAAATGGGCCAGTGAGAAATTGCCAGCATCTATTAAAAAAAAAACAGAAAAAAAACAAAAACCACTAATACTTACCTCCATCAGCAGCGATGACGATGAGGTGCAGGCCTCTTCCGGCCTGTGTCCCGCGCTAGGTGCTGCCTGGCTTAGGTGGCGCGATGATAATGACGTCATCGCGCTGCCTGAGTTGGCCTCTGATAGGCCGCAGCCATTAGTGCCTGCAGCCTATCAGAAGAACAGGGAAGGGAGGCGCCTCTCCCTCCCCTGCTGCAGCACAGGCATCTGTATCGCTGTCCTGAGGATGGCGATACAGATGAATATAGAGATGAGCGCTTCCACAATGGAAGCGCTCATCTCCTACTGCCCCCACACGCCGACTGCACTTAGATCCAGGGCCGCACCACCTGTAGCGATCGGCGGTGCGGCCCTGAGGAATTAAAAATAAAAAAAAAAGTGAATGGTTCTAGGGGGCGTCCAGACCCGTTGGACCCCCCCTGCGGCTGCGCCCCCCTCCAGATGGCGCCCTAGGTGGTCGCCTCCCCTGCCTACCCCTAGTCCCGGCCCTGCCTGGAGTGCCGGAGGTTGCTGATCCCTGGACTAGAGCTTGTAAAGAGGAAATGGAGAGGAGATCCAGTTGCTAATATTAGTAAAAGGGAGGTAGAGTGGATGTACAAGCTAAGGACACTACAGCTGAAGCGCCTTAATATAGAATTTGATTTGAAACCGTGCCTGATCTAGCAGGGTGATTAGGGAGCAATAAGCCCCTTTCACACGAGCGAGTTTTCCGCGCGGGTGCAATGCATGACATGAATGCATAGCACCCGCACTGAATCCTGACCCATTCATTTCAATGAGTCTGTGTACATGAGCGTTTTTTTTAACTCATCAGTTCTGCGTTGCGTGAAAAACGCAGCATGTTCTATATTCAGCGTTTTTCACGCAGCCCTGGCCCCATAGAAGTGAATGGGGCTTCAGTGAAAAACACATTTTATCCGGAAGCAAGTGCAGATGTAATGCGTTTTTCACTGATGGTTGCTAAGAGATGTTGTTTGTAAACCTTCAGTTTTTTATCACGCGCGTGAAAAACGCTTTAAAACGCATTGCACCCGCGCGGAACAACTGAACGCAATCGCAGACAAAACTGACTGAACTTGCTGGCAAAATGGTGCGAGTTTCCCTGAACGCACCCTGAACGCATCCGGGCCTAATCCGTCACGCTCATGTGAAAGGGGCCTTAGGGAATCCCTGGTGATGTAGAAGTGAGAAGTGAGCCCTGTGTGCCGGGGAAATCTCGCGCATGCGCAGTGCAGCACACAGGGCCGGCAGCAGGAGACGAACGCTGCCTGGCCCTGTCAATCAAGGACGGTGGGGCGTGGGTGGAGGTATGAGAACGAAGCCTCTAGGAACAGGGGCAACGTCCCCCCTGCTCCTAGAGGCTCATTTACATATTACAAAAGTAAGATTATCACAGTAAGGGGGCCCCCAATAAACATAATAATACCAGAGTTAGGGGGCCCCCAATAAACATAATAATACCAGAGTTAGAGTCCGCTGACATTAGCAAATCGCTAATGTCAGCAGGGTTAAGAGGGTTAAATCTGATGCCAGAAACCCTTTAATAAGAGTGTTGAGTTGAAGATTCAGTTAGATTAGAAACTCGTCGGTCACTCGCTCCAAATCATTCAAGCATGTGCTAGCATACTAAGAAAGAGTCTGACACGTGGTTCAGTTTCAATCTCAGCTCATGCATAAGGCACTCAGTGGTAATACGGCAAGAGGTTCTGAGCTTTATTCACAGTGTAGGCACTTGTTATACAAAAAAAGGCGTGATTAATAATAGGCAGGCTTTAAGCATATACACATCGTAGAAAAGGTGGGGGCCTCGTTCACAGAGTTTTCTGTCTTGGTTAATACACCCCACCGCAGCGTCCTGGACAGGTGGGCGGGGGAGTCGAATCCGTATCAGGAATGTACCAGGACATAAGCTACATTTTGGACACGCTGCACAGCTGTCTTACAAAAAGCATATATGTCTTGTATCCGGTAGAGTTAGTATCTCTGATAGGTTCTTCTTCTGTGTGATTCCCTTTGTTCTGGGCCTCGTGCAGGCTGCGTGATCAAGGCAGGTACTAGCAGTCCCCTAGGTCTCGTTTTCACTGAATCGAAACTCAATTTCACGTGAATCACATGGTGCAGTCTTAAGTGTAGTCCCGGATACAGGCGTCATCTTAATATCTAATGTCTACATGTGCTTTATGTAGCAGGCAGAAAGGAAAATATGATTTGGAAATTCAACCAGTATTGTTCAACCTGACAAGAGCAGTCCTTCCTTGTACAAACCCTACTTGGTGAGGCCCAAATAGGGAATCGAGGATAGGCGCGAAACGATTCGCCATTATCATAGAGACTATATTTACGTCCGGATGGTATGACTCTGGGGATAGCAAATCTCGGTCTGATTTGGGTAACAACTGAATATGTGCCATGTTAGCTGCTTCTGAGAGAGGCTATATTAGGTCATTGTACGAATTCTCATAAAGCTAGGGCCAATTTGTTCCTTCAAGATCTTGTAGTACTCCCCTGAGAACCCATCTGGGCCCAATGCCTTTTCCGTGGGTAGTGATTTGATTACCCTTTGAACTTCTTTTGGTAACATAGTAACATAGTTTATAAGGCCAAAAAAAGACATCTGTCCATCCAGTTCGGCCTGTTATCCTACAAGTTGATCCAGAGGAAGGGAAAAAACTCCTGAGAGGTAGAAGCCAATTTTCCTCACTTTAGGGGAAAAAATTCCTTCCCGACTCCAATCAGGCAATCAGAATTACTCCCTGGATCAACGACCCATCTCTAGTAACTATAATCTGTAATATTATTACCCTCCAGAAATACATCCAGGCCCCTCTTGAACTCTTTTAGTGAACTTACCATGACCATCTCCTCAGGAAGAGAGTTCCATAGTCTCACTGCTCTTACAGTAAAGAATCCTCTTCTATGTTTGTGTACAAACCTTCTTTCCTCCAGACGCAGAGGATGTCCCCTCATCACAGTCACAGTCCTGGGGATAAATAGATCATAGGAGAGATCTCTGTACTGACCTCTGATATATTTATACATAGTTATTAGATCTCCCCTCAGTCGTCTTTTTTCTAAAGTAAATAACCCTAAGTTTGATAATCTTTCTGGGTACTGTAGTCCACCCATTCCAGTTATTACTTAGTTGCCCTCCTCCCAGCTCTTCTATGTCTGCCTTGTTCACAGGAACCCAGAACTATACACAGTACTCCATGTGTGGTCTGACTAGTGATTTGTAAAGTGGCAGGATTATGTTCTCATCACAGGCATCTATGCCCCTTTTGATGCAACCCATTATTTTATTGGCCTTGGCAGCAGCTGTCTGACACTGGTTTCTGCAGCTTAGTTTGCAGTTTACTAAAATTCCTAGGTCCTTTTCCATGTCAGTGTTACCCAGTGTTTTACCAATAAGTATGTACTGGTGACTTGCATTATTCCTTCCCATGTGCATAACCTTACATTTGTCAGTGTTAAACCTCATCTGCCACTTCTCTGCCCAAGCCTCCAGTCTATCCCGATCCATCTGTAGCAGTGTACTGTCCTCTTCTGTGTTAATTACTTCACACAGTTTAGTGTCATCTGCAAAAATTGATATTTTACTGTGTAAACCTTCTACAAGATCATTAATAAATATATTGAAGAGAATAGGGCCCAATACTGACCCATGTGGTACCCCACTAGTGACAGTGACCCAATCTGAGTATGTACTGTTAATAACCACCCTCTGTTAACCACCCTCTGAGCCAGTTACTTACCCACATACAGACATTTTCTCCCAGGCCAAGCATTCTCATTTTATATACTAGCCTTTTATGCGGTACAGTGTCAAATGCTTTGGAGAAGTCCAGATATACGACATCCATTGATTCACCGCGGTCAAGTCTAGAACTTACCTCCTCATAGAAACTGATTAAATTGGTTTGACATGACCGATCCCTCATGAAGCCATGCTGATATGAAGTTATTTGCTTATTTTCATTGAGGTACTCCAACATAGCATCTCTTAGAAAACCTTCAAACAGTTTACCCACAACAGATGTTAAACTTACCGGCCTATAGTTTCCGGGCTCTGTTTTAGGACCCTTTTTAAATATTGGCACCACATTTGCTATGTGCCAATCCTGTGGAACACTCCCTGTCAGTATAGAGTCCTTAAATATCAGAAATAAGGGTCTGGCTATGACATTACTTAATTCTCTTAGGATACGGGGGTGTATGCCATCCGGTCCTGGCGATTTGTCTATTTTAATCTTTTTAAGACGCCGCTGTACTTCTTCGTGGGTCAGACAGGGCACTTTTAATCGGGAATTTACTTTTATATTCTGCATTTCATCTGTTTATTTTCCTCAGTGAATACAGTGGAGAAAAAATATTTAGTAGCTTTGCTTTCTCCTCATGGCTCTCTGCAACTCCCCCCTCATTACTCTGTAAAGGGCCAACACCTTCAGGTTTATACTTTTTACCATTTATATAATTGAAGAACATTTAGGGTTAGTTTTACTCTCTTTGGCGATTAAGCTCTCGGTCTCTAGTTTGGCTGCTTTTATCTGTCTTTTACATATTGTACTTTTTTCCTTAGTTTTTCAATGCTTCCTCGCTCCGCTCCTGTTTTAGTGATTTAAATGCTTTCTTTTTATCATTTATTGCTTTCTTTACAATTCTATTTATCCACATAGTATTTTCTTGTTCCTTAACCTTTTATTCCCATAAGGTTTGTACCTCTCACAATTAGATTTTAGGATGCTTTTAAATATATCCAATTTTGTGGCTGTATTTTTATTTTTGAGGACTTTGTCCCAGTTAGTTAGGCCAATGGCCTATCTTAGTTGGTTGAATTTTGCTTTTTTCAAGTTTGTTAGTTTTGTTCTTCCCTGGAGAAACAATCTTTCGAATGACAACCCTATCTCCCCTCAATGATAACTAAAGAACTCCCTCAAGCTCCCCCCCAGCTCCCTTGCTGAGCAAACTTCTGACAGGTAAATACCCTGCATCCTAAAATCTAATTGTGAGAGGTAAAAACCTTATGGGAGGTGGATTAGTGATCCACCTCCAGTTGCTCCAGGGACCATTGTGCTTGACGGTGAGGTGTTGTCTGAGGAGACGTTCTCAAGCCTGTCCCCTGCAATTCTCTCATGTCAAGAAGACAGGACGCCGCCTCAGAGTCGGGTACATAGAGGTAGTGCCATTAGCTCCAAACATCCACAGTATGACTGGATACTGTAGGATGCTTTTGACCTGCTTTTTAAACAAGGATGAACAAATACTGGAGAAAGCTCTTCTTTTCTTGGTGACCTCTGCTGAGTAAACAGCAGTATACGAGCATTGAATAGGGTCACAGGGGTTGATACGCTCTGAGTATGGCTGTTTTGTCTGTGTAGTCTAGGCACCAGACCATCACCTGACGTGGTCGCCGAGTAGCTCTAGCCTCAGAGGCTGCAGAGACCTCCGTTGAAGGCCCTTGCAGGCGATAAGGCCATACCTGATCCGCACATTCAACTTGACATGTATACTACAAACCCAGCATGGAGGGCAAGAGTGAATGGCACACATGGCGCAGTTCAGATGGTGGCACAGATTCTAGTATATTTAAGATCCGTAGATTGTTACCGTGCAACCTATTTTCTAGGTTATTCACTTTTGCCCATAGTGCCTGGTTTTCCTTTAGAACATCTTGTACATTGATACGTGCATAATCGACAACAGTCTCAGCAGTTAATACCCGCTGCTCCAGTTCTGTTATTCGTTGGCCCTGTTCCTGCACTTCGGGAGTCTTTCCCTTCATAAACCCAGAACTTATAGGTGTAACCAGAGCTACTTTCACAGAGATTATACATTTTTATGCTATACTTTGCTCATTTGCTGGGCAGGTACTGGTGGAATTTCACCCCCCCCTGAAATGTATCAGGGACTCATCTATACAGATATTTTGTTCTGGGTTGTACACTTCAGCAAATTTGGTGCTGAAGTGGTTAAGGATGGGCCAAATTTTAAATAGACGATCAAATGTTGGGTCATTTTGGGGAAGACATTGTGCATTATCATTATAATGTAAAAATTTCAGAATCAACTCAAATCTATTCCGGGCCATGGCATTGCTGAATATTGGAGTTTGGTACAAGACATCCACACTCCAATACTGTTTAACTTCTGTTTGTTTTTTAAACAAGGCCCATATGCAGCACAAGCCCCCAAAAGATTTTCACCTCTGCTGGACTAACTGGAGTCCAACCAAGGGGTCTTGTGTATGGAGATGTAGGGGTCTGGGTAATAAACTGCTGGTCATATAAATTTGTTGGGGCTATGATAAAATTTACTAAATCTTCACAGAAAAAGATTTTGGACAAATCTATTTCTGTGAAGCCCATGCAGTCAATCTGGATTCAAGAGTTTCCCACAAACTCTGGAATTTGGGGCTGATAATCTATAGGTGGGATCCATACAGGCTCGCTATGGGAGGCTGCCTCAGCTGCTGATCTGGGTTGTCTTCTAGAGGGTCCCTCATCACTGGATGACGATGATGATGAGAAAAAGGAGGAAAGTGGCATCCTCTTCTCCCTTGCTAGCAGACTCAGTTTTAGAGGCAATGATGGTGTATGCCTCTTCGAGTACATTCTCTGGGACATTTTTATTTTTTTTGGTGTGTGTAAAACAAATACCAACTAAATACAAGGGCAAAAAGCTAATCAGTGGCACAGTGTGCACCACGCCCCATCAACAAACGCCAATATGAATAACGCACACTAATATATACGAAATTGTAAATATACTTTATTATTACATGAACAAGTAAAAAGCCATAAAAGTCAAATCAATGGTTGTAACGATACACAAATAGAGGGGCTACCTGGAAAAATGCATATCAATATGAATCTTAAACGGTACGTAATAGAAACCGGTATGTAATACAGTAAAGTGCAAGTGCCTAACTAAACATGCATAATAGCACAAAATATCCGATCCATATATGAAGTAAAAACAATACAGACCAGCGCCACCTCAGACCCCAACGCACGTTTCGCTGTCGCTTCCTCGAAATATCCGATCCATATATGAAGTAAAAACAATACAGACCAGCGCCACCTCAGACCCCAACGCACGTTTCGCTGTCGCTTCCTCTGATGGACTCTACATGCCTGGTTCCCACCGTGAAGCATGGAGGAGGAGGTGGGATGGTGTGGGGGTGCTTTGCTGGTGACACTGTTGGAGATTTATTCAAAATTGAAGGCATACTGAACCAGCATGGCTACCACAGCATCTTGCAGCGGCATGCTATTCCATCTGGTTTGCGTTTAGTTGGACCATCATTTATTTATCAACAGGACAATGACCCCAAACACACCTCCAGGCTGTGTAAGGGCTATTTGACCAAGAAGGAGAGTGATGGGGTGCTACGCCAGATGACCTGGCCTCCACAGTCACCAGACCTGAACCCAATCGAGATGGTTTGAGGTGAGCTGGACCGCAGAGTGAAGGCAAAAGGGAAAACAAGTGTTCATCAAGAGAATGCCAAGAGTGTGCAAAGCAGTAATACCATTTCAGGTGACTACCTCTTGAAGCTCATCAAGAGAATGCCAAGAGTGTGCAAAGCAGTAATCAAAGCAAAAGGTGGCTACTTTGAAGAACCTAGAATATAAGACATATTTACAGTTGTTTCACACTTTTTTGTTAAGTATATAATTCTACATGTGTTAATTCATAGTTTTGATGCCTTCAGTGTGAATCTACAATTTTCATAGTCATGAAAATACAGAAAACTCTTTGAATGAGAAGGTGTGTCCAAACTTTTGGTCTGTACTGTATATATATATATATATATATACACAGGTATATGCCAAAAAAAATCTGTACAGTAAAGTAAGCAGACTGATCATTAAAATGGACGTAACTGATCAGTGCTCAGCAGGTGCAGGACGCACACATGCAAAAATCTAAACTAACACTACCTAAAACTGATTATATATATATATATATATATATATATATACAGTATATATAGAGAGAGAGAAAGAGAGAGAGAGATTGATATATATAACTATCTAGCACATTTTTTTCTACAAATCTAATCTAATCCATGTCACATCAGTACAGCGCTGGTCAGGAAGGGGATTAAAACACAAGAAAATTATAAAAATGTGGTATCGCTGAGGGCTCATGCACACTAACATATTTTATTTTCTGTGTCTGTTCCATTTTTTTGCAGACCATATACGGAACCATTCATTTCAATGGGTCCACAGAAAAAAAAACGGAACTTATTCCGTGTCCATTCTGTTTCTGTATGTCCGTTCCGCAAAAAAGCAGCTATTCCTGTTATATGTAAGGACTTGTGTTATCTGTCTTAGTTATCTGCTTATTTTTCTTAAATCTTTTTGTCATTACATATCTGTTCTACTGATTTATGCAAAGTTTGTTTAAAGTTATCACTTAAACATGTGCCATGTATGAGGGAGTCGGAGTCGGAGTCAGGGGAAATTGAGGAGTCGGAGTTGGAGTCGGGGCTTTGGCTTATCGACTCCACAGCCCTGATTCTGAAGTCAAAAGAATGCATAAGGCCCTTTCACACGAGCGTGACGGATTAGGTCAGGATGCGTTCACGGTGCATTCAGGAAAACTTGCACCCTTTTTCTGGCAAGTTCAGTCAATTTTGTCTGCGATTGCGTTCAGTTGTTCCGCGCGTTGCAATGCGTTTTGATGCGTTTTTGACGCGCATGATAAAAAACTGAAGGTTTACAAACAACATCTCTTAGCAACCATCAGTGAAAAACGCACTACATCTGCACTTGCTTCAGGATAAAATGTGTTTTTTCACTGAAGCCCCATTCACTTCTATGGAGCTAGGGCTGCGTGAAAAACGCAGAATATAGAACATGCTGCGTTTTTCACGCAACGCAGAACTGATGCATGAAAAAAAAACGCTCATGTACACAGACCCATTGAAACGAATGGGTCAGGATTTAGTGCGGGTGCTATGCGTTCACGTCACGCATTGCACCCGCGCGGAAAACTCGCTCGTGTGAAAGGGGCCTTAGAAATGTTTGCATATATTTTGATACCTGAGGAAGCAACTTGCGAAACGTACGTTGGGGTCCAAGCCATAGTGGTCGGTATTTACTCTATTTTACATGATTTTTTTCCCCTGTGAGCTTTACATGTGATTTGTTGTATTGGCTATTGGTTGTTGTTTGTACATTGAGAATTGGATAGAGTGTATTTGTACTAGGCATTTAATACTGTAGCATTCTAATCTTATTCCCTGTACTTTATTATATTATGAGCTTAGTAGGGGTTGTGTCTTTATAATATATGAATAGACGACCTTAAATCGTGGCTTTTTGTATTTGTATATGCTACTGCTGCCATTTTAATATATTTATATATATATATATATATATATATATATATATATATATATATATAGATATATATATATATTTTGTGTATTTATTAAAGATTAACTTATCAAGGAACTGTGTATTTAGTTTTTGGGGTGTTATTAAAGAATTTGATATACACAGAGGTCACCTTTAGGAGCCAGCATAGATTGGTGTATCATGTATTGTTGTACCATTATATAATGCCCACACCCTGTAGTGCCAGTATATGATTGTTGCCATCTCCCTGTAATGCCAGTATATAATGATCCCCCACCCCTGTGCTGCCAGTATATAATACTTCCTGTCAGGAATAAGGTCCACCTTATCCTTAGTTATTAGCATGTTTGCAGTGATATTATGTGTTTTATGGTTATATGTCATAGTGTAACATATTCCAGTGTGACTTACCTGTATATACAGTGTGTATTTACATATTTGTATCTGCGCATTACAAGGCCAGCAGCCATGTTGGGGGTAATTGATTTAAAGAGAGCCAAGATGTCTGCATTGGTTACGGGAAATAGCCAAACTGCTCCATGGGAGGTAGTTCGCACCGAGGTGCTAACGAGGATTGGCCCATTTGTGGATCATGCTTCAGTAAGAGGACAGCAGACGCCCAGGCTCCTCGAGTCAGCAGGGGGGAAATCCTAACCTGAGAATGAAGAATAATTTTAGTCTTTCATAACTTGTTCAGGAGGGGGCAGATATCTCCAGAATCCAGATCACCTGGTATGATGGGGACATCACATGGACACCAAACATGGCGTATCAGCTCGCCTTCATCTTCTTAAAAGAAGGATCTCACCTTCCAAGCGTCCTGGATGTGTCTCGTTTGATATGCTAGGACTCGGAACAGTGAGATATGAATTATGAAGAAGGGCTGGGGCCTGTATCTTCACCAGGGCAACTGGGAAAATATCTTTTGGATATTTTTACATGTGTTCCCTAGATGGCCAGGGGGTAGGCTGCATGTGTAATGAAGCTCAGCCCAGAGGGGCTAAGTCAGAGGTGTGAGGGAGAATGCCCTCAAGCCTGCCCCTTGAGGAAAGACATAAAAATATAATCTCTGCCATATTTGAGTGTCACAAAGTGGGAGATCCAATTGAATTGGTTTGTGTACCATTACTCTGCCCAAATCTCCTGGGAGAAAGTACGTTTACAAAGCATCTGCTAAGTATCAGAACTTTCTATGTTTTCTCCTTTTTATTTTACAATTGTTTGCCATTTATGTATGTCTCTTGTTAATAATTTTTTGTAACCAAGTGCTGTCCAATTTCCATACATTAAACCTAAAAGTTTGATGGTTTGTATTCAGTGGCGTAACTACAACTGACCGGGCCCCATAGCAAATTTTAGAATGGGGCCCTCCCCTCAGCAACTTCTTCGCAACCCCCAACTCGCGCATCCCCCACTCCTGTGGCTGGTCAAAACTGCTCTCTCAGACGAAGCCCAGCAGCCGCTCCGTCCGTTTCCTACACGTATATACTATACATAATGTCATTGTATAATACTGTTGAGGGGGCCCTGACAATAAAATCTTTTAGTATTCCTCCTGAGGGGGCCCCTTGTGAGTCTGGGCCCCAAAGCAGCCGCTTCCCCTGCTTCCCCTATAGCTACGCCCGTGTTTGTATTGTAACTTTAAGAACCTGTTAGCTCCATGAAGAATGTATGTGCAGTCTGAGGCTGTATGCTGTTTTTCCGTGAGGCTTATTAACATTTGTGTGTTTGCTTGCGAGTGGACCACTCAGGGGTGTCCTGTTGACCTTGTAACGGACAGGTGGTGGCAGCAAAAGTTCATTGTTATTGCGTGGGTGTGCTTGCAGGCTTCAGGTGGCGATTTATGGTAGCCTTACGGCCCGGCGCAGGGTGTAGCAGCGTGTGAGGGAGTGAGGTTAATCGGCCTGAAGGGCTTGGGCAACCCTTGTCACGTGACGTGGTGGGCTGGTCTGATCCTCGGTACGTGACACTTCCTTTCCCTGTTGTGCCAGTACATAATGCGTCATCCGGGTGCAGAGTTGTTTCAGCTAGTATCGGAGGGAGCGGGAGTAATGACCTTGGAGCGCAGCTCCTCTTCCTGTCATGTGCACCTTGAAAATATCAGAGACAGACATCAGCAGAACCCAGTGCACATGAATCAGTCAGCTTCCACCAGTCTTGCATGAAACTGGTCCATGGTGCAAGACAGGTTGGGCACAACTGCACTAAGCTATAAGTGGCCCGAATCGGTCGGCGCGATGAGACATCATCATGCTGTCTGTACCAGCCTCTCAGAGGGAACATCAAGCCTGTCAGAGATGAGCGCTTCCACCATGGAAGCCACCTGAGGCCATTGCCTCACCTTGCCCCATTGGCAATGTGCCCCTGTCTGGATGCTATGTCTAAATCTCCCCCAGTGTGTCCTATATTTCCCAATGGGGCAGAAGAGTCTTGGGGTCTACACACCTGACCACCAGGACCCCTCAATGTCACTGTGAAGAGTACTTCCATTTCTCAGCCTCCGGCAGATAACCTTTGTACAGGGGTGTAGCTATAGGGGGTGCAGAGGTAGCAGTTGCTACCAGGCCCAGGATCCTGAGGGGGCCCAGAGACCCTTGTGTTGCATAAGAAGACACCAGTATTATAGAAACTGCATGCTGGTCAAGTTACAGCTCTGGCTTGAGGGAAGGGGGTAGGTCAAGAATTTGGCATGGGATGGGCAGCATGAAGCCTATGTGCTCCCCTGCCCCTGGCCACAAAGCACTGAGGGAAGGGGGGCCCAAGCTGAACTCTTCCTCCAGGGCCCATGAGCCTTTAGCTACGCCCCTGCCTTTATACACTATGAAAACTAATGATGAACCATAGTTTTATCGCTGAGTGATCTTCATTTTTAACACTGACCAGTTATCACTACCATGTGAATCACAGCCATAATAATTGGTGGATGTAAGTGGTCCTAATCGGGTATCCAGGCTTAGTGAATAGGGTATATCAGGTGAAGGTCCTGTGTGCCGGCAGCACAGGCTCCAACCACTGAGCCCTCACCTCCAGGGGGCAGAACGTCTTTCCACGTGATCGGAAACAACTGTCCGAGTGACTGAACACGTATCAGCGGCTCCCAGCCAGGAGAGACACTGGTGAAGGCAGTGCGCACAGGGACGCGCGCTGAGGAAGACTCTTAGTAACTGGCTCGTTCTTCCGCTTCCTGTGATCGGTGGTAGACTCGGGTACGAAACTGGTAAACGCTGCTTTATCTCCAGTTATTCAAAGTATGGAAGGGCAGTCATTTGTGTGGTTCCTTTTAGGAGGCAGGTGGGAATGATTTGTCTTTGTCTGAATGGCAGAGAGCATAAGGATTGTGCCCAGGTTATGCCTACTGGTGTGGTTGCTGCAGGGGTATGTGCCAAGTCTCCCATGATAGATATAAAGATATTACACCTATAATGAAAGTGAAGATTCTCTTTTATCATAAAAATCCAAACATGAAGCCAGTCCTATATATCTGTAAGGTCTCTGAGGACAGCATGTGATAGTCTCTGGCATGCTCTGCGTGTTTCTGCAATCTGTGTTCTTTTATTCTGGCTAAACTCCGTTTTAGGCTACTTTCACACTATCGTTAATATTTTCCGGTATTGAGATCCGTCATAGGGTCTCAATACTGCAAAAAAATGCTCCCGTTTTGTCCCCATTCATTGTCAATGGGGACAAAACGTAACAGAATGGAGTGCACCAGAATGCATTCTGTTCCATTCTCATAGCGCAATGCAAGTCAATGGGGACGGATCTGTTTTCTCTGACGCAATAGAAAACAGATCCGTCCCCCATTAACTTTCAATGGTGTTCGTAACGGATCCGTCTTGGGTATGTTAAAGATAATACAACTGGATCCCTTCATAACAGATGCAGTATTATCAGTAACGGAAGCGTTTTTGCTGAGCCTTGCTGGATCCCTCAAAGACGCTAGTGTGAAAATAGCCTAATATGTGCAGCGCACAGAGGTCCAGTTTGGTGTCCAGTTCATGGAGGCACCCACCCCTGCCCTCCAGCTGCTGATTGACAGTTTACTCCCTATTAGGATGCCTTCACACGTGGATTTCTGTAAGCCCCATTAAGGGTCCATTCACACGTCCGCATGAACGGTTCCTCATCTGTTCCACAATTTTGCGGAATGGGTGCGGATAATTTTCAATGGGGCCGCAAAAGATGCGGATAGCACACACTGTGCTGTCCGCATTCATGCTTCCATTCTGCAGCCCCGCAAAAAAAATAGAACGTGTCCTATTCTTGTCCGCAACCAGGGACAAGATAATGCATTTCTATAGTGCCTGCACATGTCCGGTGTTCTTGTTTTGTGGACGTGTGAATGGACCCTAAGATGAATGGAACTAATTTTCTGCTACAAAATCTACGGCGTGTGAAGGCATCCTTACTGCCTTAGGGGAAACGGTCAATCAGTGGCTGGAGGTCAGATTGAGTCTGTATCTCATAAATACATTGGACTCCTTGGTCACACTGCACTTGTCAAACTGGGAATTTAGCCAGAATACACATGCTGATTGTGGAAAAACACAGGATCGCAGTCCGCACACCTGACACTACAGCACTACAGCCCATGCAGGCCACATAAATGTCCTAACAGGTTCCCTGTAATTGTCTTTACATCCAGTGTAGCAAGTATATTCTAAAATATGATTAGCGCTTGTGAACATGACTGTATTTTGTATCTGTGTGGAGATTATTTGCAGATTGCACATGGACCCAGTAAAATAAACAAAAAAAAATTAGACAGCAAACGGATGTCGGTGTGCTGTCCACATCTGTATGGCTGTTCCGCAAATTATAGTACATGCCCTATTTTTGTCTGTTTTGCAGAGAAAAATGTTGATTGCACATGGACAGTATGTGGTTTCATGGGATCCATGGTTTGCGGACTGCAATACGTACATGGTTATGTACATGAGCCCCTATGCAGAAAGGGATCTGTGGCCTTTTTGTATAAGGCTTCATTCACACGTCCGTATGTGTTTTCCGTTCCATATATTGCGGATCCGGGAAAAAAAAACGGATGACGTTCCGTATGTCATCCATGTTTCCGTTTTTTTTTTTTTTTTTTTTTGCGGATCCATTGTAACAATGCCTATCCTTGTCAGCAAAACGGACAGGAATAGGGCATTTTCTATTTCTTTTGCGGAACGGAAATCCGGACATACGGAAACGGAATGCACACGGAGTACCTTCCATTTTTTTTTCGGATCCATTGAAATGAATGGTTCTGCATACGGTCCGCAAAAAAAACGTAACGGACATGGAAACAAAATACGGTCGTGTGAATGAAGCCTAAGTGTAACCAGGGTCAGTTCTCAGGAGAGTCTGTCTTCAGCGTTTTACTGAGCACTAAAGACTAAAGTATGTAACAAGTCAGATATTCAGGGTGATAGGCAGTGATCGATACGCCACATGTCACACTCTGATTCTCCTTAGCAACGCTCAGTTACAGCTTTGATAGAAGACTCTTTAAACCGAAACAACAGATTCCCTTTAAAGGCTATAGACATGTTCAACAACAGTTTTTTATATTTTTGCCTTCTCTTTACTCTTGTACTACAGAGGTTGAGGTTGAGAGTGTATCTTCAGACTCTGTTTCTATGTAAAGAGCTGCCTTTTCAGTCTGTAGCCTCATTTTTTGAACTCTTGACAGCCCAAAAATGTTCATTACAGCACAATTCTTGTCACACTGATAAGAATATGGCTTAAACTGGTTATGCCATGACTAATGAAAAAAATTTAAATCAGACATCATAGTACATGACAACCTCTTTCTAACAAAGTTACAACCAGCCCTGTACCTCACATGGATCCCCACTCATTGCTCTGCTAGATGTATATTAAGCTGGCAGCTCAAGGGGAGTGTCTTTTCTGCTGCAGCTCAGGGGGCATGTCCATGCTCTCCCTATCACAGCTCAGAAGGCAGTTTAAAGATGACGCTGAGCATGTGCGGCCTTCTCAGTGAGCAGGACTAAAAAATAAGAAAAAAAACAAACAGCAGGTGGCGCTATACAGATACATATTATTGAATAACTCAGTGGCTATGCTACATTTTTAATTACATGCCATTATAAAAGTATTCAGATCCAGGTACTGGTTCTAAAACTGTAGAATATTTTTCATGGGACAACCCTTTTTAAATAAATGTTTATGAGCTTCAGGAGATCACAGATTAGGGATTTATATGAGCCGTCAGATGACAGGATTCAGTGTAAACACTGAACACTGCTGCCCTGCTGTTTTAATGTGAATTCAACAATTTGAGAATAAATAAGCTTACGCAGGCTAAGTGAATAAATATATTTACTAAGTGTAATTATTTAGAAGGTAAAACAGACAAATCACATACAGAATAAATAATAATCAAATAGCTTGCCGAATGCAATATTGGGGGGGAGAACTCCTGCCGCCCTGTTGTAGCCACATGTCCAACACTTAATGGTGGTACAAGAGATACGGTTAGTGTTTCAAATCAATACATACATCCTACCTGGATGATGTTCACCAGTGGAGTGCCAATTAAATGTCTGTGTGCAAGCCTCTCCTCCATTGTGCAGCACGCATGTCTCTGAGATAACCACTCAGGAATTTGGCAGCACAATGGGGGTTGGGTTTTGTATGTTATATAATTATAATTACATAAAGTATAGAAGGTAATATAAAAGGAGATAGAATTAAAGGGGACAGAACCAATCAATACTTAAAAATACCCTTACAATATGCCTGCAAATACACAGATTACGCCTTTATACTAGGACAGTGACTGCATTTTTTTTACTGAAGACCAATTGAAAAAATGACTTTTAATCCAAAACAATAATAAAAAGTTGCCCTGGAGGTGTCCATAGCCTAGTGTCCACATCATGGGGCAGATTTATGAAACTGTCTAGTAGAAAATCTTTTTAACACATGGCAACCAATCGCAGCATGAAAGCTTTGATGAAACTCTTTGCTGCATTCAATCTCCCTACATGACTTCAAACATTCTATGGTGAGATGAGTTTGGTTTTTGGGGTAGATGGGGGTTTTGCAGATGTAATACCGATAGTAAACTGAGGCTAAAGGAGAAGTTTGAAACAGACCTTACTGTAAGGTTCACGCTAGGCCTGACTCAAGCAGGTTAGAGTTCAGAACAGGCATTTTCTTCATGATTAAACATTAACATGCAATTTCTGTGCTTTTACTCTGCAGTTGACTGAGAAGACATGGCATTTGTGGCAAAAGGTACTTTTTATTTAATTGCTGCAACGGATCCCATTGTTTGCACATTCACTTATCTCTTTGTTGGTATAACACATTATTTGACTAGAGATCTTTTGTATTTACAGATAATGAAATAAAAAACGAATTTCATGATGACTGCTTTTCTGGTTTAGAAAGCCAATTTCAAAAAGCTCATTAGGGAAAAGTTATGACACTAAGAGGACCCTCATATATTAGCCAGAGAGTGCAGAGCAGCCACAAGTAATAGGGCATATTTACTAATTCTAGGACGATTCACAGGCGATTATTGGGAACGACCCGAATGTTCACGATAATTGCCTGGTAGTTGAGTGGAGCTGATGACTGAATTTACATGCAGCCATCATCTCATTTTTGGGGACAAAGATTTCCCTATAAAGATTAATTGTTTGTTGGCAGAACATAATTGTTTACACAGATCAATGTTATGCCCATTCTCAATAATTGTCCTGATCCTCGGGCCTATGAAAGAGCCCTTAGACAGTCTAAACATCAACCAGCTTTATCACAGTGGCTGATCCTGGATGATACATTTGGTGTGCCTTTAGACTGTCCCCTTTGGTGGGCAAATCACAGTGGATTCTTTTTGGCTTAGTTTCTTCATAAATATGTCCAACATGAGATACTCCAAATTTTGGAGCAATTTACATGAAAATTGAAGTGAAGCCCCAAAAAATGTAGACCAGTGTCTCTTCATATGGAAGTTCTGGCACAATGTAGGGAAAATGAGCTCTTGTTGCCTTTTTTACTTGTAGTCTGCAATTAAAGGGGTATTCCTGTAAAGTAACTTAATTTTTGAAAAACTGCATTAAAGGGTTATTCCCATCTTGGACAATGGGGGCATATCGCTAGGATATACCCCCATTGTCCTATAGGTGTGGGTCCCACCACTGGGACCCGCACCTATATGTTGCAGGCTCACACAGGAGCTAGACAAATGGATTGCAAGGTAAATTGAAGCTCTGGGTATATGTACAGGTATGGATTCTGGTTGAGTCACAGCTTGCAGCCTTAAAGGGTTATTCCCATCTTGGACAATTGGGGCATATCGCTAGGATATGCCCCTATTGTCCTATAGGTGCGGGTCCCACCTCGGGATCGGGGCCCCGAAAGTGAAGGAGGGCGCACTGTGCACGCACGGCCGCTCTCCATTCATTTGTATGGGGCCGCCGAAAATAGCCGAGCGCTGGCTTGGCTATTTCCGTCGGCTCTATACAAATGAATGGGAGCTGGGACGCGCTTGCGCGGTGCGCTCCCATTCATTTCTATGGAGCCAACGGAAATAGCCGAGCCGGTGCTCGGCTATTTTCTGCGGCCCCATACAAATGAATGGAGGGTGGCCGCAGATGCGCGGTGCGCCCTCCTTCACTTTCGGGGCCCCGTTCTCTATATAGGTTCGGGTCCCCGAGGTGGGACCCGCACCTATAGGACAATGGGGGCATATCCTAGCGATATGCCCCAATTGTCCAAGATGGGAATAACCCTTTAAGGCTGCAAGCTGTGACTCAACCAGAATCCATACCTGTACATATACCCAGAGCTTCAATTTACCTTGCAATCCATTTGTCTAGCTCCTGTGTGAGCCTGCAACACACTGAGTGTATCATGGCTCCTGTTCTTCCCTCACAAAACTACAATGCCTAGCTTTCCTGCTGTGAATGTTGATGATTACCGATTGGCTGCCTGATATCACAGTCCAGACACACCCCCTCTACTCAGTAATCACCAGCACACTGACATTTGGCTAGAGAATTGATAACAACACACTAAGCATGCTCGACCTAACAAAGGCTTAGAACTACAGGTCGATGCCATGGTAACTTATGATGAAACATAATGGGTAGCAGAGGAGGAAACTACTTTTATAACTACTGAACGGTAAATATGTGAAATTTACATTATATTAGGTAATTATTGATGATGAATTAGTCTAAAACATAAGTTATATTTATGGTAATCGGAATACCCCTTTCATCCTGGGGGGATCCCATCTATACAACAACATGTAATTAACTTTTTGTCAGGTTCCCTTCTAACAAACAGGGATTGTTCAAAGTGTAGAACTTCCCTAATTATAGGACTATAGCAGCATGTGATTTTGCTTCAGTGGCATATTACCCACTATATCAGATGGAGCTGCTGCTTGAGTGATAGTCACAACCTGAGATGTCAGCATTGATGAGATGTGATTACCCTTTGCATAATGGCTTTGCACCCTGTCTCTAAATCGACTGCAAAAAGAAGCTAAATATGCAAGATTGTTTGTGTCAGAGAAACTAGTTTATATAACCCTTCAGTGAACAACATTTTTCTAAGAACAAGTACAATTTATACTTGCAAAGAGATTCCCAGGTAGATTAAACTTTATTAAAGGGCTCAGAGGTTAACATTTATCTTACCATGCTTAACTTTTGTTCTTATCAAGCCTTGTTGGCATGGTTAACCTTAAACTGGTTAAATGTCTGCTTTATTCTGCAGCTTTTTTTCTGTTTGTATTGTTGATTTGCATTTGTATGTTTTCCTACAGCAAGACCAGCTGTAAGTTTCTCATGCAGCATTTGGGGTACATAGAGATAATATTTAATCCATTCATGATCACACCACATAAATTAACATAATGAACTGGCGCCTATGCCTGCAGCCTGCCATGCCCTGGGAACTTAAAGTGGTTATCTAACCCCTATAATGCCCCCCAAAATGCCCGGGCCCTTCATACAGGTTATACTTGCTATACCCTGCTCCCTGGCACCCTCGACGCTCCTGATGCCCGCATAGCCGCTTCTGCATCTCCCGACGGGAACAAGCCTCCCTGACAAAAATTTTTTGTCAAATTTCAGCCCTGTCCATGCCTAGCGATACTAGGGAGACTCGTCCCTGCCTGCCATTGGCTGCTCACCCCCGACACTGGATGTTTTCATTGGCGCACGGGGAGAAGCAGCAGTGGTGGTGTGGGGACCAGGAGCGGCACGGCATAAGTATATTCCCTGTGAGGGGCCTGGCACATGGGGGGGGCAGTTTATGATATTGGATAACCCCAATGCACTCAGTGCATCCATTAATGTCCCCAATAATATGTCCTATAGTGACCCCAGTATTAAAATGCCCCAGTGCCTCCTATAGTGCTGACAGTATCAAAAATCCCTAGTGCTCAATATGGGCTTACCTTCTGACACTCAACGCTTTTCCCTATAATACATTCACACCCATGCCCATTTTACAACCATTTGTGCATCCACTTTCTGGCTATATGTCTGTTTTTAACGGCTGTTTTGCATCAGTTTTTTTTTTTTTTTTTTTTTAAATGTTTGCCTCCTAGTTGTGCCTCCCCCTCCATCCCTGCTTGTGCTGACATTTATTTAAAAATAAAACCTCATTCACTTGAACGCACAGGGACTAGTCTCTTTTCACTGTATGCACAGGACAGGACCTGTGCTCCCAGTGTCATGACGTATGGCAGGTCCTGCTGCATCCAGTGAAGGGGACGCTTATTCCTCACACAATGTAGCTTGAAAGAACCTGTGATGACGTGAAGACACTGGAAGTGTCGGGTCCTTCTACATGAGGAGATAGTGTTCTGGTACATGCAATGAGCTAAGTGGTTGAGGTGAGTAATATTATTTTTTTAACCTCTGAAAGCCCATTTTTACTAGTGTACCTGTTTTTAACAGTCGTTAGACAGGTGTCACATGAGGGCGCAGAGCGCCGCTACACTCACCCCGTCGGCGAGGCTGCCCCCAGGGGCGGGTTGGCCATAGACCTTACAGGGAAATTTCCCGGTGGGCCGATGCCCAAGGGGCCGCCTGGGCCCTCCTCACGACCGGCTAGTGGAAGTTTTTGAGGATGTATTTTGTGCTGCTGGCAGTATTTTGTGATGGACTGTGGTATTTGGCTCTGTGGGGCTGTATAATGTGCCAAAATATGGTATTGCTGACCCTGCCTTCCATCAATTTTGATCCAACTACAAAATGGGGCCACTTTTAGTAATTTTTCCCAGGGCCACTTTAAGTTCCCAATCCGCCCTTGGCTGCCCCCCTTGGGGGTCGCTGTCGAATCCTCTACACAAGCGTCCGCTGCGGTGATTCCAGCAGCTGCTTCTCAGCATAGACTCTGCAGTAGCTGGAGCTCTCGCCCCCTCTAGGGGCTGGCAGCTGGTACTGCAGTTCTTTTACAAATTATTTTATTTAAAACAATTTAAATTAAATAACAATAGTAATTGGTTGAGTAGGAGACATACAGTAGTCTCCAAACAGTATCTCCGCAAATCACAAATAAGGTAAGTAGTATAAGTCTATAGAATCATACATTGACAACATGTATGGGTGTGATGTATCGTCAGAACCTTTACAGTATGTGATCGGTACTGCAGTTCTTATACCTTCTGTGAAACTGTCATCAGTCCAGCACCTGATTCTCATCCAGAGGCCTATTTAAGGCAGCTCTGTGCACCTGACTAACGCCAGAGTATCTTTTTCCTAGTGTACTCCAGCTCTCAAGTCCTCTTCGGTTTGTTCTCCCGTGTATCCAGACTTCTGTTCGTGCCTTGGCTCTGCTAACCTGCTGCTGGTATCCGGTCCTTGGCCGATTCCTTACTGCTTCCAAGCTGCAATGCGACCTACAAGTTCCCGGTCGCACAAATCCAACCTGCCTTGCAGCGGGCTCTGGTGAAAACCCGGGGGTTTGTTAGATTTCGCACGCCCTTCTTTTTATTACTAAGGAAGCTGGCAAGTCGTAGCTATATCCAGCCAGCAAGGCTAGTGACAGTATACTCTGGCCCACTAACCATGGAAGCTGCCAGTGGGCCTTCTACCTCTGACCTGCTACGGCAAGTAGTGGAGCGTGTCAACAAGCAGGAGGTGAACCAACAGCAGCTTCTCCAGTGTCTGCAATGTCTCTCCACACGTTTAGACTCGTTGCAGCCACCGCCGTAGGTCGCTACCCCGGCACCTCCTTCATCCATGATGGCTACACCACATCTCCTCCAGGTTCTGCTTTCCTCCAAATATGATGGAGACCCTAAGAATTGCCGTGGGTTCCTGAATCGGTGCTCAATCCATTTTGAGCTTCTTCCTGGAAACTTTTCTTCCGATAAAGCAAAGGTAGCCTTCATCATCTCCCTGCTTACCGGGCAGGCATTGGCCTGGGCCTTGCCACTCTTGGAACAGAATGCTCCAATTCTTTACAACTGTCCGACATTCCTGGAGACCTTCCGGAAAATCTTTGACGAACCTGGTAGGGTCTCATCTGCAGCCACATCCCTACTACGCCTTCACCAGGAATCCCTAACCGTGGCTCAGTACGTAGTCCAGTTCTGAACCTTGGCATCAGAATTAAAGTGGAACGAGGAGGCTCTCGTGGCCATATTCTGGGACGGGCTGTCCGATCCCATTAAATAAGAACTTTGCTCTTGGGAATTGGTCCGGACATTGGATGACCTAATATCCCTATGTAATAAGGTGGATATTAGGTTTAGAGAATGTGCAGCGGAGGGAAGAGGGTCCAAACGGTTTAATACCAGGCTCGCTCCCAAGTTTCAGGTTCCAGCGGTTCCTAAGGAGGAACCCATGCAACTCGGGCGTGCTAGGCTATCTAGGGAGGAAAGTGAAAACCATATGAAGAATCGTTTATGTCTCTATTGCGCTGGGCCCGGTCATCAAGTGGGGACTTGTCCCAATAAGCCGGGAAACGCCAGAACCTAGGCAAGTCAGGAGAGGTTGTCCTAGGTCCCATGCGTCTCTCTCCTGCAAAGAAGAAAGAAATTCCTCTGTTTTCCATCACCGTGTCCCTTCTTACTCCCAAAGGGATATTGTCGATACCTGCCGTCCTCGATTCCAGAGCAGCTGGGAACTTCATTTCCTTATCCCTTGCATCCAAATGGGGAATTCCATGGGTTCCACTTTGCTGTCCCATGTGCTTGGTGGACATCGATGGTAATCAGGTGCCAAATGGGTCCGTTCTGTCCCACACCAAAAACCCTTGTCGTGCGAGTTGACGCTCTGCACCAAGAGGAAATAGAATTTTTAGTGGTTCCCAAGCCCATCAGCCCACTCATTCTGGGTTTACCATGGCTACAGAAGCACTCCCCCAACCTCAATTAGAAATCTGGGGAATTAATGTTATGGGGTTGTGACTGTCAGGCGTCCTGCTTACAGAAAGTGTCTCCTCCCGGAACCATCACTCTCTGTTGTTCCAGTACTGAAGGAGTTGTTCCCTGGCAGTATTCCGCATATTCTGATGTTTTCAGCAAGTCACAAGCAGAGAAACTCCCACCTCATCGTCCCTGGGACTGTGCTATTGATTTATTGCCCAACAAAACTCCCCCTCGGGGCCTTACTTACCCTCTGTCTCTACCTGAAACGCAGGCTATGTCCGAATATATCAAGGACAATCTCGCTCGGGGGTTCACCAGACCTTCTTCCTCCCCAGCAGGTGCTAGATTCTTCTTTGTGGAGAAAAAGGATGGGGGTCTCCGTCCTTAGATTATCGGGGTCTGAATGACATCACCATCAAGAACAAGTACCCGTTGCCACTGATTTCTGAGTTATTCAACAGAATTCGGGGTGCTACCGTATTTACTAAGTTGGATTTCCGCGGTGCATATAATCTGATCCGTATTAAGCCCGGGGATGAATGGAAGACGGCATTCAATACTCGGGATGGCCACTACGAGTACCTGGTCATGCCCTTTGGCCTCTGCAATGCTCCTGCAGTGTTCCACAACTTTATCAACGAGATCTTCAGGGACATGCTGTACTCCTTCGTGGTCATATACCTGGATGGTATCCTGATCTTCTCTTGCTCCCTCTCAGATCATCGTGGCCATGTTCGTCAAGTCTTAGAATGCCTGAGGGTCCATCAACTATACTGCAAACTAGAGAAGTGCCTCTTCGAGCAGTCATCTCTTCCTTTCTTGGGATACATCTTGTCTGGTACTGGCCTGAAGATGGATCCAGATAAAGTTCAATCTGTGTTGAACTGGCCACAGCCCATGGGACTGAAGGCTATTCAGAGATTTGGGGGCTTTGCCAACTACTATCGGCGGTTCATCAAAGATTTCTCTTCCATTATTGCTCCCATCACAGCACTAACACACAAATCAGCTGATCCTTGTCAGTGGTCCCCGGAGGCCAACCAAGCCTTTCAACTACTCAAGGACAGGTTCCTGTCTGCCCCAATCCTCAGCCAACCAAATACCTCCTTGCCCTTTTTCCTGGAGGTGGATCTCTCTCAACGATTACCCAATGGGAAGATTCACCCTTGTGGATTCTTCTCCAAGAAGTTTTTGGCTTTTGAAAAGAATTATGGAATCGGGGACAATGAGCTTCTTGCCATTAAGTTGGCATTGGAGGAGTGGAGACACCTTTTGGAAGGAGCCCTACATCCCATTACGGTATACACTGACCACAAGAATCTCCTCTACCTTCATTCTGCCCGACGGCTGAAAACATGTCAAGCTCGGTGGTCCCTGTTCTTCTCCCGGTTCGATTTATTAATCACTTATCGTCCTGGCACCAAGAATGTTAAAGCAGACGCTCTCTTCAGATCGTTCGACGCCGCGGACATGGAACCAGGTGTGGGTCCTGAACACATAGTAGACCCCAAGCGGATACTACTCTCAGCCACCACTCCTGAAGCCACCCCTCCAGGGAAGACTTTTGTTCCATTGGAGTCACGCCCTAAACTATTGGCATGGGCTCATGGCTCCCTATTCTCAGGACATGCTGGATTCAAGAAGACCTGCGATCTACTTGCAAGAAACTATTGGTGGCCTTCTCTTCCCCGAGATGTACGAGAATTTGTGACGGCCTGTCACGTGTGTGCCCAGCACAAAGGGGTTCCTGGACGTCCCATTGGTCTTCTACACCCCCTTCCCATTCCAGAAAGTCCATGGACTCATATCTCCATGGACTTCATCACAGACCTTCCACCTTCTAAGGGGTACGATACCATCTGGGTCGTGGTCGATCGATTTTCAAAGATGGCTCATTTTACACCGTTGACGGGTCTACCTTCAGCAGCAGTTCTCGCATCTATCTTTATCCAAGACATCTATCGTCTGGTCCTCTCGAAATTGTGTCCGATAGAGGAACCCAATTTAAGTCACGATTTTGGCAAGCTCTGTGTAAACTAATCAACGTGAAGCCGAACTTTTCCACCGCCCACCACCTGCAGTCTAATGGGCAAACTGAGAGGGTGAACCAGGACCTGGAAAAATTTCTTAGACTGTATATTTCCCCTACTCAGGACAACTGGGTGGAACTGCTACCTTGGGCTGAGTTCGCCCACAACAATTTATTTTATGAGTCTACCCAGAAATCTCCATTCTTCGTCAACTTTGGTAAACACTCCCGTTTACCCCTTCTTCCAACTCTGCCATCCTCCGATGTCCCTGCAGCTAATTCTGAGGTCCAGAAGTTTTCTGTCATTTGGTCCAAAGTACAGGCTAATCTAATAAAAGGTTCAGCTCAGTACAAGGTTCAAGCAGACAAGTAGAGAAGTGCAGTTCCTCGATGGGCCCCAAGAGACAAAGTCTGGCTGTCTACTCGCTTCATCCGTCTTCAGGTACCCAGGATGAAGTTTGCCCCTCGATTCATCGGCCCTTACACCATCACCCAAGTCATCAACCCGGTAGCCTATCGGCTGTCTCTACCTTCTTCTCTGCGCATTTCCAATGTCTTCCAAGCATCACTTCTAAAACCCATGGTCCTCAACAGGTTCTTGGCCTCCAAATCACCTCCCAAACCAATCTTGGTAGAACAGCAGGAAGAATATGAGGTCGATGAAATCTTGGATTTTAAAATATCGAAGGGGGTTCCCTACTTCCTTGTTAACTGGCAGGGTTACGGTCCCGAAGAGCGCTCCTGGGTGAGGAAGGATGACCTTCACGCCCCTCAGCTCATGAAGAGGTTCTGCAGAAAGTTTCCACAGGCACTCAAAATGGGGTGTCCAGAGTCCACCCCTAAAAGGGGGGGTACTGTCACATCAGGGCGCAGAGAGCCGTTACACTCACCCCGTCGGCGAGGCCGTCCCCCTCGGCGGTCGCTGTTGAATCCTCTACACAAGCGTCCGCTGCGGTGATTCCAGCAGCCGCTTCTCAGCACAGACTCTGCAGTAGCTGGTGCTCTCGCCCCCTCTAGGGGCTGGCAGCCGATACTGCAGTTCCTATACCTTATGTGAAACTGTCATCAGTCCAGCACCTGATTCTCATCCAGAGGCCTATTTAAGGCAGCTCTGTGCAGTTGACTAACGCCAGAGTATCAGGTCTTTTTCCCAGTGTACTCCAGCTCTCAAGTCCTCTTCGGTTTGTTCTCCTGTGTATAACAAAAAATAACCAAGTAGTGTACTAATCTATAAAATTTACCTTTTATTCATATAATTATTAAAAGAGGAAAAAAAAAAAACTATGTTCATATACATAAATAGACAATCAGGATGCTCTGCCGCATCCAAACAATTATGTAACCACACAGTATCAAATTGTACCAACACTGGACATCAAATGTTGAGACAAATAACAGTGGATTAAAACACACCAAAACTACTATGGTCGGTAGTTGGATCATACACAGAATGCTGGGGTTAAACAGACCACAATATTTAGTCTAAATGAGTCTGCGGTTTGTGCACAAGAAACTCAGAACCCCCCCCCCCTCTATTACACAGGCCTACACCCCCCCAGAAAAACAACCTGTGCCGCGGTCGGCACATGCCATACGGTCGGGTATTGGAATGCATTGGCTGGAAGTGCATTACACACAGTAATACACTTCCAGCTTACTGCCTGTGAGATCCAGGGGGCTGGATCTCACAGGCTTCCGTAGATAGCAGCCGGATGCCTAAGGAAGGCATCCGGCTGCTATCTAAGCCATCGGGTCCCCGTCACAGCAGTGCGGGGACCCGATGGACACCCCTTCCGACCGTATGGCATGTGCCGACCGCGGCACATGAAGGGTTAATACGCCCGCATCGGTGTTTTCACAGATGCGGGCATACGCAGCAGGGGTCCGGCTAATGGGAACAGCTGGCCCCCCGCAGCTGATCGGGCAGGCGCAGTTCCTGCACCCGCCCGATCAGCGCGCCGTAGTACTACGGCGCTGATCGGGAAGGGGTTAATGGCGAGAGTACATAGAATATACTTAACACATTGGCAGTTAAACAGTAGTTTTCTAAGGAAGGAAAAAAAAACCATCATACAACCAGGATCCTGGGGACAATAATCATTGCACGTGGAAAAGTTCGCATTGACGCTGAAGATAATCAAATCATCAATTACAATGCAAATAGGGCAGTTATGGGGGGAGAAGGGAAACCTGCTAGGTTGTTTTTCTGGGGGGGTGTAGGCCTGTGTAATAGAGGGGGGGGGGTTCTGAGTTTCTTGTGCACAAACCGCAGACTCATTTAGACTAAATATTGTGGTCTGTTTAACCCCAGCATTCTGTGTATGATCCAACTACCGACCATAGTAGTTTTGGTGTGTTTTAATCCACTGTTATTTGTCTCAACATTTGATGTCCAGTGTTGGTACAATTTGATACTGTGTGGTTACATAATTGTTTGGATGCGGCAGAGCATCCTGATTGTCTATTTATGTCCAGTACAGACCAAAATTTTGGACACACCTTCTCATTCAAAGAGTTTTCTGTATTTTCATGATTATGAAAATTGTAGATTCACACTGAAGGCATCAAAACTATGAATTAAGACATGTGGAATTATATACTTAACAAAAAAGTGTGAAACAACTGAAAATATGTCTTATATTCTAGGTTCTTCAAAGTAGCCAACTTTTGCTTTGATGACTGCTTTGCACACTCTTGGCATTCTCTTGATGAGCTTCAAGAGGTGGTCACCTGAAATGATATTCCAACAGTCTTGAAGGAGTTCCCAGAGATGCTTAGGACTTGTTGGCCCTTTTGCCTTCACTCTGCGGTCCAGCTCACCCCAAACCATCTTGATTGGGTTCAGGTCTGGTGACTGTGGAGGCCAGGTCATCTGGCGTAGCACCCCATCACTCACCTTCTTGGTCAAATAGCCCTTACACAGCCTGGAGGTGTGTTTGGGGTCATTGTCCTGTTGATAAATAAATGATGGTCCAACTGAACGCAAACCGGATGGAATAGCATGCCGCTGCAAGATGCTGTGGTAGCCATGCTGGTTCAGTATGCCTTCAATTTTGAATAAATCCCCAACAGTGTCACCAGCAAAGCACCCCCACACCATCTCACCTCCTCCTCCATGCTTCACGGTGGGAACCAGGCATGTAGAGTCCATCCGTTCACCTTTTCTGCGTTGCACAAAGACACGGTGGTTGGAACCAAAGATCTCAAATTTGGACTCATCAGACCAAAGCACAGATTTCCACTGGTCTAATGTCCATTCCTTGTGTTCTTTAGCCCAAACAAGTCTCTTCTGCTTGTTGCCTGTCCTTAGCAGTGGTTTCCTAGCAGCTTTTTTACCATGAAGGCCTGCTGCACACAGTCTCCTCTTATCAGTTGTTGTAGAGATGTATCTGCTGCTAGAACTCTGTGTGGCATTGACCTGGTCTCTAATCTGAGCTGCTGTTAACCTGCGATTTCTGAGGCTGGTGACTCGGATGAACTTATCCCCCTGCAGCAGAGGTGACTCTTGGTCTTCCTTTCCTGAGGCGGTCCTCATGTGAGCCAGTTTCTTTGTAGCGCTTGATGGTTTTTGCGACTGCACTTGGGGACACTTTCAAAGTTTTCCCAATTTTTCAGACTGACTGACCTTCATTTCTTTAAGTAATGCTGGCCACTCGTTTTTATTTACTTAGCTGCTTTTTTCTTGCCATAATACAAATTCTAACAGTCTATTCAGTAGGATCAGCTGTGTATCCACCTGACTTCTGCCCAACACAACTCATGGTCCCAACCCCATTTATAAGGCAAGAAATCCCACTTATTAAACCTGACAGGGCACACCTGTGAAGTGAAAACTATTTCAGGTGACTACCTCTTGAAGCTCATCAAGAGAATGCCAAGAGTGTGCAAAGCAGTAATCAAAGCAAAAGGTGGCTACTTTGAAGAACCTAGAATATAAGACATATTTTCAGTTGTTTCACACTTTTTTGTTAAGTATATAATTCCACATGTGTTAATTCATAGTTTTGATGCCTTCAGTGTGAATCTACAATTTTCATAGTCATGAAAATACAGAAAACTCTTTGAATGAGAAGGTGTCCAAACTTTTGGTCTGTACTGTATATGAACATTGGGTTTTTTTTCCCTCTTTTAATAATTATATGAATAAAAGGTAAATTTTATAGATGGTACACACTACTTGGTTTTTGTTGTTCACTTTAGTGTTTACAGCCTATGCTATATTTTTTGGGGGCTTGTGTAGTCTTAAATTGTTCTCCCGTGAATCCAGACTTCTGTTCGTGCCTCGGCTCTGCTAACCTGCTGGTATCTGGTCCTCGGCTGATTCCTTACTGCTTCCAAACGGCAATGCGACTTGCAAGTTCCCGGCCTCAGAAATCCAACCTGCCTTGCAGCGGGCTCTGGTGATAACCCCCGGGCTTGTTAGATTCTGCACGCCATACTTTTTAGTACTACGGAAGCTGGCAAGTCGTAGCTATATCCAGCCAGCAAGGCTAGTGACATGCACTCACTGGTCATTAAAAAAAAATGGACTGCAGTAGTTCTGAAAACGGCCGTGTGACTGCTGTTAAAAAAATCGTCCGTCACATGGTAGTTTTCATGTTTGTGTGAATGTAGCCTAAACGGTAAGCTGGATCTGTTCCCTATTTGAGCATTGTGCTTAATTTCCCCATCCCAGTTAGTAACCTCTAATGCATCTGCCTTTACTATTTACTCTCCAGAGTGCTACTATGCATTATTCTAAATTACCAATCTCCTGGGTGGGCTGCCAAAATTATGTTGTTGCCTAAGGCTACACACTAGTGTTTCTATTTTCTGGTATTGAGATCCGTCATAGGGTCTCAATACCGGAAAAAAACGCTTCAGTTTTGTCCCCATTCATTGTCAATGGGGACAAAACGTAACTGAACGGAATGCTCCAAAATGCATTCTATTCCGTTTGGTTGCGATCTCATACCGGAGAGCAAACCGCAGCAAGCTGTGGTTTTCTTTCCGTCATAGGATGCGGAGCAAGACGGATCCGTCGTGACCCCCCCCAATGCGAGTCAATGGGGACGGATTAAATCTGACGCTGTCTAACACAACAGAAAACGGATCCGTCCCCCATTGACTTTCAATGTTGTTCATCACTGATCCGTTTTGGTTATGTTAAAGATAATACCACTGGATCCATTCATAAAGGATGCAGACAATTGTATTATCAGTAACTGAAGCGTTTTTGCTGAGCCCTGCCAGATCCAGCAAAAACACTAGTGTGAAAGTAGCTTAAGATTCTATGTTATTTTAGAAACCTGCCAATAGGGCACCCTGGGAGTCTTCTAACTCTCATAAATCTGATTATGAGATTTTTGTGAAAGAACCAAAATGCCAGGGTGCCCATGAAAACTCTTTTACTCTCTGTGGATAAAGGGGGGCTCCCAGGCCAGCACGTCTTCCTAGTCAGTACAGCACTGTACTGTATTGGGAAGATGGATGTGCCTGCTAAGGGAAATTTCTGCTCAAGTTTTCTACAAAAAATAATCTATATTAGAAACATGTTCCCTATCTCTGTCGCTAAACATTAGCAAAAAAAATGACAGTTACACTTTAAAGGCTGTAGACACTGTTGGGGGCATTTTTTTTTATTTGCAGAGTAGCAGGCTTTCTGTCCGACAGCAGCTCTGATGGCTCATGTGTAACCATTTTCTCTGAACTCCTGACAGGTCATAAACACCTATATAAGCCATATTCGTATGGGTTTGATAAAAATTGGGTTAGGCTAGTTTCTCATTTGCAGCAGGGAACTCTGGCAGGCTGCTGTGGTAGACAACAGCCTGTCAGAGTTCTCTGGATCCGGTAATTGCCGGATTCTACCACCTTCACTATGGACCCCATTTACTATAATGCGGTCCAGCAGAGATCCGGCCGCTACCTGGGAAATATTGCGAGAATCAGCTGGGCAACAACTGATGCACATTGTTTAAGCAAAGAAGAAAAAAAGCAGCACTCAAAGTCTTCCTTAATCTTCAGGCTTTTATTTCTTGTATAAATGGCATAAAAACAGGGTTACTGAGCGGACGCCATTCAGTGCATGCAGGAATGAGCAGCGACGGCCGTTTCGCGCTAATTGCGCTTCCTCTGGCCGCTCCTTGATGACGAATCTTCGCCACTGCCTCTTATGCTGCTGCAGACCTGACGCACTGAAACAGAACCGCAGCATAAAATAGCAAAACAAAAAAGCCACAAAAAGTTCGCAAACTATACGCCAAATGTTCGCAGAACGTTTGCAAAACATTCATTGAATATCTGCTGAATATTCGCAACATATTCGCGCAACATTCAAAGTTTGCGATCCAAAGCAGGGGCATATATTAAAGACATATAACAAGCCCTGAAGTCTCAGTCACCAATAAATACACTGAGGTCATTTCTATCGTTCATACCAAGCGGACCCAAAGCCCCTGACTTAAGGTGCACAAATCACTGAGTCAACCCCCCGGACGCCCTATCGTGTTGGGGATTGGCTCAGTGACTGAACCCTTATCCAAGTATTTGGATTGGCTCCTGAGACCAGTATTAAAAGGGGTACCATCTCTCCTAGGTGACACTAATGACTTTCTTCGCGCACTGAAATCTATTCAGTGGCGTAAAGTCTCTTTTCCCTAGATGTTGAGAGTTTATATACCCGGATCCCCCAGGAAATAGGAGTATGTACTGTAGTAGAAATGCTTGAGAATACTGGGAAAGATAGAATATTTAGAGACTTCGTTAGAGAGGCCCTATTTTTTGTTCTGTCTAATAATACCTTTAGGTTTGGAAGCCAATGGTTTAAACAAAAGTATGGTACGGCCATGGGTAAGCCCGTGGCATGCACGTTTGCCAATATCTTCTTGGCTATCTTTGAGGATAGATATATATATATATATATATATATATATATATATATATTCAGTTAACAACCCCTTTTTGAATCGTATGCACACCTTTCTGCGATATGTCGATGACATTTTTATTATATGGTCAGGGACAGAGAAGGAGGCCATAGACTTCACACAGTATCTAAATGAACATAATGCCATGAATATGCGTTTTACCCATAAATTTGGGGGAAAACAGTTGGAGTTCTTGGATGTTACTGTCCTGGTGGAAGGCGACGGATTGGTCACCAGGGGTTACAGAAAGCCCACGGCGACCAATTCCTTGCTCCACTACGACAGTTTCCATCCTGATAGCGTTAAGAAGGCTGTCCCCTATGGCCAATTTGTTAGGCTGAGAAGAATCAACGACACTCAAGAAGGTTTTGAGAGCCAATCCTTAGAATTAAAAGAGAGTTTACTTAAGAGAGGTTATCCTGAAGATGTATTAGAACAAGCCCTTAGAAGGGCATCTTCATTAACCCAAAAAGGCTTGTTACAAGGTAAAAAGAAAGATGAACGTATCCGGGAAGGGGATGGCGAGAAGTGCTTTACCTTTTCATTTAAATTCAGTCCTATGGCTCCGATTATCCGTAAGGTTATCTTGAGAAATTGGGCCATGCTTGAGAAAGACACTAATTTAGCTCTACTCACTGACAAAAAACCCCGCATTACTTTTAGACGGAGCCATACAATCAAAGACAGGATTGTTAGGAGTCGCTTTAGCGAGAAAAAAACAAATACTTGGTTAGGGGACCGAGTCTCCCCGGGCAACTACAAATGCGGTAGTTGCTGCTTTTGTAAGTTTAATCTACGACAGAGATTTCTGTGCTTTGGAGGGATAAATCATAGGGTTAATGATTTCATTACCTGCAGAAGCAAATACGTTGTGTACCTTGTGCTCTGCCGGTGTGGACGTTTCTACATTGGAAAAACTATAAGATGCTTGTATGAGAGATTCAGAGAGCACCTGAACTCTATTTCCTCTGGAAAAGGTTGTCCGAGGTTAATAGAACATGTAAGGGGGGTACATCATGGTAACACGAGTGTCTTGAGTTTTGCGGGTATTGAAATGATACACCCACCGCTTCAGGGAGGCAACAGACACAGATTTCTACTGCAGAAGGAGGCGAAATGGATCATTAGGTCAGGGGCTTTGGGTCCGCTTGGTATGAACGATAGAAATGACCTCAGTGTATTTATTGGTGACTGAGACTTCAGGGCTTGTTATATGTCTTTAATATATGCCCCTCCTTTGGATCTCAAACTTTGAATGTTGCGCGAATATGTTGCGAATATTCAGCAGATATTCAATGAATGTTTTGCGAACGTTCTGCGAACATTTGGCGTATAGTTTGCGAACTTTTTGTGGCTTTTTTGTTTTGCTATTTTATGCTGCGGTTCTGTTTCAGTGCGTCAGGTCTGCAGCAGCATAAGAGGCGGTGGCGAAGATTCGTCATCAAGGAGCGGCCAGAGGAAGCGCAATTAGCGCGAACGGCCGTCGCTGCTCATTCCTGCATGCACTGAATGGCGTCCGCTCAGTAACCCTGTTTTTATGCCATTTATACAAGAAATAAAAGCCTGAAGATTAAGGAAGACTTTGGTGAGTGCCGCTTTTTTTCTTCTTTGCTTGATTATATTACAAGTCTTTCCTGGATTTGCTATGCAGAGCACCACAAAGTGGTCATCTCCCAACTATTGGATCTATATATCTGAGAGCCGTGTGTTTGTTTAACATCTGCAGTAGGTAGTACCATCTCTCATTGCTCTCCTCTTTTACCCATGATGCACATTGTTTGTTCGGCTGATTACCAGTATTGTCTGCTAGACCTGATGACCAAAATACCCAGCCACAGGTGTGAAAGAAACCTCATAATGGGTGTTTATGATCTGTCAGGAGTTCAGATATCAGGGCTACACATGAGCCATCATAGATGCTTTCTGATTGGACTCAGTGTAAACAGAAAACCTGCTACACTGTCAATACACAGAAGTTGACAGCTATACAGCGGAAACTACTGAAAACTGTTAATAGAGACACACTGAAAATGATTTGTAGCCCCCTAAGGTGTCCATAGACTTTAAAGTCTTCACAATAGGGTATATTGCTGAATTCACAATCCATTGTCTTTGATCACTGACCAGTATCCCTTCTAAATATTCTGGGGTGGTAACTGTATTTTTATGTGTTCTTTTAGAACTGAGGTTTAACGTCCCATGGGGAGTCTTAGCAGCCAAGGCCTGGGGCCCATCCGAAGGGCAACCTGTTTTGTGCTTACATGGTTGGTTGGATAATGCCAACACTTTTGACAGACTTATTCCATTGCTTCCCCAAGGTGAGTTCAGAATGTATGTGTGCCTGACCCCCTTATATCCTAAAGGGGGTTTTAATATCTTCTAATGTGGCATATTCATATGGGGACTCTTGGACACTGGAATACAGCACAGCTTTGGTCAAGTCAATGGGGTTGTGCTGCATATACTACAGTGGTCCCTCAAGATACAATATTAATTGGCTCCAGGTCGACCATTGTATGTTAAAACCATTGTAAGTTGAGTAATCGGTTCCAAAGCCCAAAAATGGCATTCAAGATAAGCGAAAATGAAGATTTAAGAAAAATAAGTAGATAACCAAGACAGATAAAACAATTCCTTACATATAACAGTCATGAATAGCTGCTAACTATAACTAATACAGTTAGGCCCCATTCAGACGGCCGTATTATTGCGGGTCCGCATTTTTGTGGACCCGCAACAATACGGGGACGGCCGGCGTGTGTTCCGCTCGCTCGGAACACACGACGGGCGGCCCCATTCAAAATGCCTATACTTGTCCATGCCTGCGGACAAGTATAGGACATGCTTCATCGGAGCTGCGGCACGGAGCTAGCTCCGTGCGGCGGCTCCCATAGAGGTGAATGGGGCCGCCTCTATTCCGCAATATTGCGGAATAGATACGGCCCCATTCACACGGTCGTGTGAATGGGGCCTTATTTTACCAGAGAGGTGGCCTTGATTGTTTGGATCAGAGTCTGAGATATTGTATGTTGAGTCTGGTTTTAAAGGGAATCTATCACAAAAACCTGTTCTATATTTTATTTATGCTAAAAAATCTATTATATATTTGTAAGAAATGAATAAAAATTCCAATGTGTGAAATATTATAAATAAATATTAGATTTTACCATATTTACCATCTTTGGTCACCAGGGGGAGCTCTGCTGGCCAAATGAGGCTTTGAGCAACCTGTAAGTAGGCATGCTGCAAAAAAGTGGGTGGTACCAATGACATCACCAATTCACACCTTCAGCGGTGACATCACTGCTTCAGCAAGATAAGATGAGACAATGGCTTCGTTACAAAAACACAGATCTCTGCTCCTCAGGCTCCTCCCCCACTGGTCACATGGCCGATTACATCACTAAGGTCCTACAGCCCCAAGAACCTCCATCTACTCTGTTTCTGAGTCCTGGGCCGCTCACCCCAGCAGTACACTCAGCAAAAATTGTCTGCACTGCTGGGGTGAGCTGCCATAGAATTTAGAACAGGCAGCCTAATGAAGACAAGGACGCTGCTGCAGGAGTGAGGAGCAGGCACAGTGGGCTTCCCCCAGCAGCAAGGAGGGAGGACCTGGCTGTGCGTTACTGGTGTCATCACAGGGGCGGGCTCACGTCTTCCATTCATTCTCTATAGGGTCGGCAGCGACTGAGGAAACCTATGTACATGCCTGCCGTAAGTGAGGTGCCATTGTGTTGTAAACCCAGACTGTCACACTTTACTTCCAACATGGCAGCCCCCATGTAAGGCAAGAAAACTGAATAAAAAAAAAAAAACATTTACACAATTTGAAAAATACATTATGTTAAAACCTGCTTTTGTTATGTTGTAAAACATATCAAAATTTTTTTCTTCGCGATAGTGTCCCTTTAACTTACTATGGGTCAGAAAAGACCATTGTATGTTGAAAATATTGTATCCTAAGGCCATTGTATCTTGAGGGATCACTGTATATGCAGCACAATATACTAATAATTTCTGTTGTGAAATCCACAAATCACTGTATGTGCGATGGTCTCGCAATTAACCTAACTGTCTAGACTTGGGTGTGCCATCTCTACGAAATTATGAAGATTACTGTACATTTTCATTGCAATACTGAGAAGTTGCCACATGTAAATGCGTGTTGTTTTTAAAGAACAGTGTAGAATAGGGTTGCATCGGGTATCAAATCCTCTATACTTTTTGATACATTGATACGTGAATCGATACGATACCGGGATTGGCATTTTTTTTTTTTTTTTATACTAGTGCTATTGCTCAGCCCCTATCAGAGAAGCGCAGCGCAGTGCCATGCTCTCAGAAGTGGCCGCACAGTGGAGAATGAGGGAGAGCGTCCGATGCTGTGACACGGCCGGCAACTGCCACCAAGAAAACGTCGAAGGGCATGATGGCGTGTTAAGAGAGAGAAGGAGAGGGGAGAACAGGAGGGCAGAGGAGAGATGTACTCACAACAGTCCTTGCGGTGCAGGATACTGAAGTTTAAGGACCGTTGATGATGTCATTGCCATGTGACCAGTAACATCTACGTGTAATTGGTCACATGGTGATGACATCATCAAAGGTCCTTTTACTTATCATCCAAGAAGATCTTGCTGCAGGAGGTTTCCTGCAGTTTTTATAGGTATGTGCTGTGTGCCTGTGTTAAAGGGGTTTTCAGAGATTTTAATACTGATGACCTATACTCTGGATAGATCATCAGTATCTGATCGGTGGGGGTCCAACACCTGGGATCCCTGGCGATCAGCTATTCAAGAAGGCAGCGGTGCTCGCAGTAGTGCTGCGCCCTTCTCACAGCTTCTCCTAGGCCAGTGCTGACACGTTCATCGTTCACGTGGCCTAGGCGCAGCTCAGCCCCATAGAAGTAATAGAATGTATGGTGCTGTGCTTGATAAGCACAAAGAAGGCTGCTGGGCTCACAGGAGTGCTAGTGCCTTCTCATACAGCTGATCGATGGGGTTTCCGGGTGTCAGACCCCCAACGATCAGATACTGATGACCTATCCAGAGGATAGGTCATCGGTAGTAAAATGGTCTTATTACTTTTGTACCTGCATGTGCCTCGCATTAATAGCAAATGACCCCATCGTGTACTACTTCATATAATAGGCAACAATAAATGATGGTGTCACTTACTATTAATGTAAGTCACATGGTTTAAAATTAGTAACACCGTGTGCCTCCCATTAAACCTTTAACGCATAATGCTGGTATCTTATGTGCAGGGAATTTAATGGAGTAGGCTGCTTCACTGATCTGCTCCAGACACTCTGGTTGCCGGCTGTATAATACAGCAGGCTCCTGGCTGCAATGACAAGGACTGGTTTATTAACCCCCTCAGATGCCGTATTCAGCAGCAATCACAACATCTGTGGAATTAGGCAGAGGGAGGAGTCTACACAATCATATGCAATATTAAATGGTGCCATTAGAAAGTATAATTTGTTCCACAAAAAACAAGTCCTCATATGGCTATGTGAACAGACAAATAAAAAAGTTGTGGCTCCGGGAAGGCAAGGAGCAAAAAATGAAAACGGAAAATCACTCCACCAGGAAAGGGTTAAAGAAAAACAATTTTCTATAACCAAATGATATAATAATCTATGGTATAAAGACTAATGAACCATAATAACAGCATAACACATACCCTTGGACATGAAGTAATGTAGCATAGCCAGGTTGTTTCCAAGTCAACACATTGCTTGTTTAAAGATATATACGGTTATTTATTTTAAACACTGGGATGCTTCCAGAAGAGTGGAAGCTGTTTTAGCTGCCTAGGAGGACCAGCTCCATATTAATATAACTGGCAAAAACCCATACATAAAGAGAGAGGTAAAAATACCAGTATTTTGTAAAGTTATAGCAGTTGTGGCTTCCAAATAATTTTTCTGAAATGAATCCTGCCCACAACAGACGGTGGTAATCTACACCAAGCCTCTAGTTTTTTATAGTTACACAGGAAGAGATCTAGATTTAGACGCTCAAAATCTAAAACTGTTGTGAAGACTATTATTCCTAAATATATTATGGTGGATTTACAGTCCAAGGTATAGTATCCCACTTTAACTCCGCAGGCTGCCGTTGACCAGCATTAAAGGGGTTTTCTCATCTGAGACAATGAGAGCATATCGCTAGGATATGCCCCCATTGTCTGATCTCCTCAACTGAGCCCCAAAAGTGGTGGAGGGCGCACTGCGCATCAGGAGCCGCCCTCCACTGATTTCTATGGGGCCGCCGAAAATATACAAGCACTGGCTTGGCTATTTCCGTCGAGTCCAATGAAGTGAATGGGAGCAGTAGCCATGCATGCACGGTGTGCTCTCATTCATTTCTATGGGAAGAGCACTTGGTGGTCGCTGGACTCTGTTCTCGATATAAGTGTAGGTCCCAGAGTCCTAGCGATATGCCCCCATTGTCTCAGATGAGAATACTCCTTTAACTCAGATTCTTCCCACTTGATGGACAACCTTAAGTATTACCCATAAGTTTCAATAGCATCCATAGTACTAATTAGGGACCTCCTCCAAAAATGACGATACGTTATCAGTGGAAAGGGCAGGGCCAGTTTTAGAAAAAAATGTGGCCATGGGCAAAATCAAAAGTGGGGCTCTAAATCTTGTAAAATGTACAAACAACAATTTTGCATTCCGTTGATTCCGGCCCTTCCTCACAGATTTACACCCTTATGGCCCCCAGAATACGCCAAGTGCAGCCCCCTCACAGATTTACACCCCATAAAGCCCCCATACACAGATATGCAGTCTCATGGACCCCAGAATGCACCAAAATGCAGCCCCCCATACCAGATTCACACCCCATAAAGCCCCCACACCCAGATCTGCAGTCTCATAGACCCTAGGAATACGCCACATACCCCTTCCCCCCCCCACAGAAATGAGTTCCCCTCCCTCACAGAAAACTACAGCAATGGAGCGGGTCATCATACAGCATGTATCCGAGACTTGCACTGCACATCACTAGACCCTCCCTCACATGGCCGCCTGCAGGAATACACAACCTCTCTTTCCCAAAGTACCTCTACGAGGTCCAGCAGTCCATGCAGAAAGAAAACTGTGCCCCATACATATTTGATCATGTGACCATTGACCCCTTTCCGACATCTGCCATACATGTACGGAGCATGTCGGGTCTTTAAAGATGGTGCCTACTCCGGAGTGGAGCGGGAGCCATAGCAACCAGGGGCCTGCTGTTTCATACAGCAGCCACCCGCGGACAATGTCGGTGATCTACGGTCATGTATGGAATCAGAGCAGAGACTCCCGAGTCCCAACTCTCTCATGTTTAATCAGCTGGATGTGGCTTTCCAGCAATCTGCCTGCTCACCTCGCTAACAGGGACTATGGGGGCTCTGGGAAATTGCCCAGTTTGCAAGCACCCCCCCAAACGCTGCCCCTGGTAGAGGGCAATCTTCTCCTCTGTACCATCATCCCAAAAGCCGTTAATATTAGTATGGAGTCTAATACATGCCTCCAGCAGCGCAAGCACTTCCTTAAGAATGTTATTTAAGAATCTAGGATTGTGGCCCCTGTAAAGTAATTTTATTACGGAGCTAAATGAATTTCCAAATCTCATTTTATGCCCACAAAATGTGTGAATTAGTGCCATGTGAAAGTATTCACCTCCCTTTGGTGTTTTTCCTGTTTTATTGCTTACAACCTGAAATTCAAATGGATTGTATATCATGGACCTGACAAAATAGTACAAATTGTTACACTGGAATGATAAAAAAAAACATTGCTTAATTAATAAATAAGTTTAAAAGAGATTTCTGAATTTTATTTTTTTTTTACTGATGACCAATACTCTGGATAGGTCATCAGTATCTGATCGGTGGGGTCAAACAAGCAGGACCCCTGCCGATCAGCTGTTTGTGAACGCAGTGGCACTCACGGTAGCGGCGTGCCTTCCTTCAGATTTCCCTAGGCCAGTGACAACATGTTCATAGGTCACATGGCCTAGGAGCAGCTCAACCCCATAGTAGTGAATGAAAAGCTAATCACTGGGGGGTACTGGGTGTCAGATCCCCATTTATTGATATGAAATGAAATATTGCTTAAAACACATTTGTAAACAATTTTTCTTTTCTGTATATACCGTGGTATTAAATATACTTAACAATTTTGCAGACCATTACTATGTAGCTTTGGATTTCTCAGGACATGGAGAGTCCTCCCATATTCCTAAAGGAATGAGATATGAACATCTGGACTATGTGAGCGATATACATAGAATGGTAGCATGTAAGTGGAGCTTGATGTATTTTTATGACCTTTATTATAAACTTATTTGTATTTATGTTCATGAAAAAATGCTTCTATCTATGCTAGATATTCCAGAGATAATGTTAGTATAGCACCAGCTTCTGTTTCTATTGAACAGCAATTCTGTGTCCGCCTCAGTAAATGTTGAGAGGTGGTCACGCATGCCTCTTTTTCTGCTCCTTCAGGTATGCAGAGGAATCTCTGGTGTAATGAGACGGCTGCTTTTGATGCTGCAGCGTCTTCTCTCTTTCTCAGAAGAGATCAAGTGCTGTTACAGTAATTCTGCTGGGCTAGATTTAACTATAAATAATATTCTTTGTCGGATAATCCTTTAAAAGGGATGCGTTACTATTTAAAGTCTGCCCATTGACTATAAACGTCCTTGAGCTTTGCCCCCTGTGTGCAGCACCTGTACATATAAGCTCCATGACTCAGCTGCCTCCTGACAGCCAAGAACATGGAACTTTAACCTGAGACCTTTTTTCCTGGTCTCCAGGCTTTTGATCACTCTGACAAGCTGTCAAAGCCATCACAAATGCTTGTACTATCTCGCTCTCATTACTGCCGGTCACAGAGCAGTTTACAACTACATATTGGGTGTTTTTGCAAACTTCAGAATCAGGAAAATAAATATTCAGGTTTGATTTGCTGTTTACCCTTGCTATCTTATGGGAAAAATGAATTAAAAATTTAAAATCTGCGAAAAAATATATATATTTTAAATTTCACCTTCCTTCTGTTTTAATTCTTGTGGGAAATCTAAAGGGTTAACAAACTTTGTAAAATCAGTTTTGATTACATTGGGGGCTGTAGTTTCTAAAATATGTTCATTTATGGGAGATTTCTATTATTTAAGCCCCTCAAAGTCACTTTAGAACTGCAAAGGTCCTTTAAAATTAACTATTGGAAATTTTCATGAAAATCTTAAAAATTACATCTAAAATTTGAAGCCTTCTAACGTCCTAAAAAAATAAAATTACATTTCCAAAATTATGCCAACATAAAGTGGACATATGGTGAATGTTCATTAATAATTTTATTAGATATCCCTATGCAACTTAAAAGCAGAGAAATTCATATTTAAAAAATTGTGATTTTTTTTTTCTTCAAAATTTTCAGTAAATTTTTTGATTTTTTTTATAAATAAAGGTAAAATATATTGACTCAAATTTACCATTAACATGAAGTACAATGTGTCATGAGAAGACAATCTCTGAATGGCTTGGATAAGTAAAAGCGTTCCAAAGTTATTACCACATGAAGTGACATGTCAGATTTGCAAAATTAGGCCTGGTCTTGAAGTGGTTAAGAAGGCCTGCTTCCCTGGGATTGTTGCAGAAGATTGGGAAAACATATTTGGGAATTTAAGAGTGGTATGTCACAATTTTAATCACATATTAGTACAGTTTAACATTTTACACAGAGTATTGATGCCACATTACTAGGATCTATCAGTTTCTGATCTGCTGCCTGCTGGGGTGAGCACTACAACACTATTTAATTGTCTGGATTAGCAGGGTCCCAGAGGTTAGACCTCCACCATTCATAATGTTGTACTATATGCCATGATATTAAAGAGGCTCTGTCACCACTTTGCAATCTATGTATTTATATACATAGGCATGTAGGTGTTGTAGGTGACATACCTTCAAATTGTAGAGCCAAGCAGCGATTCTTCCAGAAAAAGAACTTTTATAAATATGTAAATGAGGCTTCGGAGCACCGGGAGGCATGCTCTTTCAGTCTGAGCACTGTTTCATCAACGCCCTCGCGGCTCCAAAACCCGCCCTGCAGCCTTTATCCCCGCCTCTCCTGTCTCTGATGGACAGTGCTAGACCCTTCGGTCTAGCGCTGAAATCTCGTGCCGGCGCATGCGTTGTGCGCTTGCAGTGCCGAACACTGCAAGCGCGTTCAATGTATTGCGTACGCAATCAATGTATTGCGTACGCTTTGCTCAGCTGAGCTTCCGAATGCGCCGTCACTTCCGGGTTCAGAGAAGTGACGGCGCGTACGCAATACATTGAACGCGCCTGCAGTGTTCGGCGCTGCAAGCGTACAACGCATGCGCCGGCGCGAGATTTCAGCACTAGACCGAAGGGTCTAGTGCTGTCCATCAGAGACAGGAGAGGCGGGGATAAAGGCTGCAGGGTGGGTTTTGGAGCCGGGAGGGCGTTGATGAAACAGTGCTCAGACTGAAAGAGCACACCTCCCGGTGCTCCGAAGCCTCATTTACATATTTATAAAAGTTCTTTTTCTGGAAGAATCGCTGCTTGGCTCTGCAATTTGAAGGTATGTCTGGGGAGAGGATTACAACACCTACATGCCTATGTATATAAATACATAGATTGCAAAGTGGTGACAGAGCCTCTTTAAGCATTGGGAATATTCCTTTTAAGGACAAGCAAAACTTCTAATTTTTTGAATGAATTAAGATGAAATACTTCAGCTTGCTCACATTGGCTCTATTGATTTCCATTGTCATTGTTCTAGAAGGGCAGAATAACAGATATATAGGAAGGGAAGAATCTGGCACATAAGTGATGCAAATAGCCCTAGGCAGACCTCATTGACTATGATGGTCTATATCTATGTTCCGTTTGGGAGTTCCACATTTTAATAGTCCTTTTTTTTTTAACAGAGATGTGAACACAGCCTAATATTTCTCTTACTTCCAGACCCTTTGACATGTCGTATAATTATATATTATTATTATTAATTATACTTTGTTCTCTGTTTCCATAGCTTTAGGTTGGCGAAGATTCTCAATAATAGGACACAGTATGGGTGAGAATTTACTGTATTATTGTATTAATTAACCTTGGAGGTGTGCATAAGAATATAATGGACCCACAGACTATCTCCTAGATAGACTCCTAAGGGCTGGAGGTGCAATTGGATCCTTCAGTAGACTACTAGATTTAACGGCTATGTGTCGCCTATATTTTTTTCTGCCAGTTACAGCCAGATAGTTACACACATCCTTTTTTTATGAATGGTTTTTATTTTATGATTGTAATTTTTATTTTATTTTATGAACATGATTATGAGGGCTGCTATCTTGCCTGAGCTGTTAACATCAAGTAGAGAGATGCTTTACAGCAGCCACCATGGTCCATTGGACAGAAGGGGACCTCATTGACTTCTATAGGAGAGTTTTATAGACTTGCTCTTTGACCTGTACAGTGGTCAGGAGGGAGTAGATGAACAGTGATATCACCTATTATACATGGCAGAACTTGTGTATATCTATCTGTGTATGTGTGTATAGATAGATATATATTTATACTGTATATTGATGTGGGTCTGTGTACTTGCAACAGAGTCAACAAAGACAGACTCAGACTTCGGGGGTTAAAAGTCCAAACAATGTTAATTTTTTTCATCCAGCAATACAGGGGGCCTAAGTTAAATCGTCACTTCTGTGAAACCACAGCACATGAAGCTGAACAAAACATCACAGAAACACCTGCGCGTCTGGCGCTAACTATACAGAGACAGTTTATAGAGAATCTTAGCAGACCCAGATCAGCCCTGGAGTGAGATTGTACAGCACTGTACAACTTCTCCGGGGGCTGTATTCCCCCAGTTACAGGAGAAATCGGGAATAAATTGAAAAACAAAAATAACGTTAAATGTCCCGCAAAGGTCTTATATGACCTTATGGAGGTCACAAAGGGGAAGGTTTATCATTCCCTTTATGCCTGAAAAGTGGCGTTAAAAAGTCGCAGATATGACTTTTTAAAACATTGTCGCATCTCCCCTTTTTGCTGTCCTCGTCACTTTTCTAAAAGGGGGTGTGGAAAGGGAATGGGGCGTGTCCAGCTGCAGCGACAAATTTATGTCCATTTACGCCAGTTTTCTGGTGTAAATGAAGGCAGATATCTATGGCAGCTTCTGGTTAGGCACACGGGCACACGTGTGAAAAGGATATCAAGACATGCGCAGAAAGCGCTAGCCTTGATAAATCTCCCCCAAAGTGTACTATCAAAAAATAAAGACGAATTAATAAAAATTTTTTAAAAAAATAAAGCCACCACACACCGCATTGCAGCTTTTAGCCCAGCTCCCAGTGACCATAACCCATCCCATCCACCATAATACATTATGGAAAGGGGGGAGTAATAAAAAAAAAAAATCTATATTTTAGTTTCTTTTGTTTTGCTTTTTTACATTTTTTTCCTTTTTATAAAAACAAAAATACGGCTCAAAGGTGCATGTACTAAAAGATGGAAAATGTGCGTTAGTTTAACTGGTTAAACTAAGAAACAAATGTTCATTTACTAATTTACTTCCTGAAGAATACTTTCTTTACTTTTCCATTTTTCTGCAGGTGGTGTTGTTGGAGTAAAAGTAAGTCAATTGTGAATTTTCTATTTATATAGAGTTGAATACTAATTGTGGATCCTGGTGTGGTGCAGAATAAACAATGTGTAACAAATTAAATATTGAAATAAATAAAATAACTGAATGATGAGATAATGCCACCTCCCTAACAATCAGGGGTCCATTACTTTGTTTGTTTTCTCATTAGGTTGTTAGACCATGAAGACTTAGGGCCCATTCACCTGAATATTGCGGAATAGATGCGGCCCCATTCACTTCTATGAGAGCGGGCAGCCGCGGCACTGAGCCAGCTCCGTATAAAAAAAATAGAACATGTTCACAACAGCGGACAAGTATAGGCATTTTCAATGGGGCGTCCGGCCGTGTGTTCCGAACGTTGTGGAACACACCGGGCGGCACCCGTAGTATTGCGGGTCCGCATTTTTGCGGACCCACAATACTACGATCGTGTGAATGGGCCCTTAATCAGATGAGGAGATATCTTGGGTGTGAAATACAAATCCTGAACTTAAAGTTCTTCTGGCAGCTGATTTGTACATGTGAACCTGGCTGACCTGCTGCATGTGCGCTGTGTTGGCCCCATGTTCATATGTGTCCACATTGATGAGAAAAATTAAGTTTTATATATATGCAAATGAGCCTCTAGGAGCAAAGGGGGTGTTGCTCTTACACCTAGAGGCTCTGCTTTCTCTGCAGCAGCTGTGTCCTCTCCACTTTGATTGACAGCGCTAAGCAGTGTTAACATAATTGCTCAGCCGGCCCATGTACAGGAGCCTTCTCAATACAATCTCTTTGAATAGTATGTTTATTTAAAAGGGTTGTCAGACAAGTGCAATTTCCTAAAATAAAAATCATCATATCCTCCCCCCATTCTCTGCAGCACTGGCCTATTTTCATGGTTACGACCACCCTGCAATCCAGCATTAGTGGGCGTGCTTGCACACTATAAAAAAAAGCGCTAGCCTCTCTGGTGTTCAGGACCATAGGAGCACTCATAGGCCGGTGCTTTTTCTTATAGTGTGCAAGCACGACCCACGATGCTGGATTGAGGGGTGGTCGTAACCATGGAAATGAGAAGTGTATAATGTGATGGAAAACTGAGTTTAGCCAGCAAAGGAAGCAATATGGATAATAACAATACATTAGTAAGTGCCTTGTATTAACTTTCTCTACATGATAAATGCCATTTGCTGAAGTGACACAACCCCTTAATGTTTCAGGAGATCTGGCTTTTAGGGCAGTCCCACTTGACCCTTCAACCTGCAGAGCGTACCCCATGGGGTTACATGTGCCGCAGGTTGAGAATCATTGGTCTAGAGGACAGCCTAAGGGCTCATGCACATGCTTGTACCAATATTGCGGCACGCAAACAGCGGGCCCGCAATATATGGGCATAGGCCGCATGCCTTCCATTTCACGGATGAAGTCCCGTTCACTTGAATGGGTCCGTAATCCTTAAAGGGGTTGTCTGACCTCAACAAATAGCATTTATTATGTAGAATAAGTTAATACAAGGCTCTTACTAATGTATTGTTATTATGCCTCCTTTGCTGGCTGGATTTATTTTTCCATCACATTATACACTGCTCATTTCCATGGTTACAGACCACCCTGCAATCCATCGGTGGTCGTGCTTGCACAATATAATAAGAGGCTCATGCTTTTTCCTATAGTGTGGAATCCCGCCAGCAAAGGAGGCAATATGGATAATAACAATACATTAGTAAGTGCCTTGTATTAACTTCCTCTACATGATAAATGCAACTTACTGGAGTGAGACAACCCCTTTAAGTTACGGAGTGGTGTGGAGCGCTTCTGTGGGATTTCGATCCGTGCCTCCGCTCCACAAAATATTAGAACATGTAATATTTTTTTGTAATGCAGACTGAATCTTGCGGATACAGACCCAAACACTTGCATGGGCAGGCACACGGACGGTGCCCGTGCATTGCGCACCGTTATTTGTGGTATGCATTACGGGACGCACATGTTTGTGTGCATGAGCCCTAAGCATGAGTTAACGATACAGGGTAAAATTTATCAAAACTGGCGTAAAGGAATATTGGCTTAGTTGCCCATAGCAACCAACTAAACTCCATCTTTTTTTTACCAAAGGATCTGTGAAAAATGAAAGGGTGAATCTGATTGGTTGCTATGGACAACTAAGCCAGGATTCCTTTACACCAGTTTTAATTACTTCCCCAGTATATCAATAAGTGCAATATACCATTTAGATGTATAAACTTGAAATAAAATGGCCATCCCCTTTAACAGTGTCTCTTTATTCTGTAGTTTGCATCCGTATTTCCTGAGACAGTTCAGCACCTAACAATTCTGGATTGCTATGGATATTTCCCTACCAGTACAGTAAGTAATATTGTATTTATTTAACACAGAATTCCTTTCATCTAAATTCTTTATTACTGTAATCAAATATCAGAATGCTTGTAAATGATTATTGTGTTAAAACAATCCAACTAAAGTATTTACTGACAAGTCTGTTTTAGTTAAAACTTGCATTCTCCATAAAATAAAGATCTGTTTTTGTTTGTTTTTTCTTTGTTGCATCTTTTATGTGAAAACTGTATTGTGCAGTTCCACTGTTATTCCTCCTGGAAATGTATACATAAATTAGCAGCTGGGCGATACCATTCCAAGGGTTTGAATACTGCAGATCGCCTGTGGATTTAGCCTTGTTCAATGCTGCATATTGTGGATTTCTCATTCTGAACAGAAAAAGGCCATGTGAACTTATCCTAAGGCTTCATTCACACGACCGTATTTTGTTTCCGTGTCCGTTCCGTTTTTTTTGCGGACCGTATGCGGAACCATTCATTTCAATGGGTCCGCAAAAAAAACGGAAGGTACTCCGTTTGCATTCCGTTTCCGTATGTCCGCATTTCCGTTCTGCAAAAAAGATAGAACATGTCCTATTCTTGTCCGTTGTGCTGACAAGGATAGGCAGTGTTACAATGGATCCGCAAAAAAAACGGACACGGATGCCATACGGAACGTCATCCGTTTTTTTTGCGGATCCGCAATTTGCGGACCGCAAAACACATACGGTCGTGTGAATGAAGCCTTATGGGTAGTGCAGGTATTTAGTAAATGTCTGGGGTTGTGCAGTATGCCTCATGATTAGGGCATAGAGCAAGCCTTTTCCCCCTTAGCTCAGTCTGTTTGTGGCCTTTTGACTCGAGACAGGAAAAGTGCATGTTCAAGTGGTGACCATGGTTTTAACTTGTATTAACGTGAACTGGTGTTTTATTTGCTTGAAAATCTAATTTTCAACCGCATACTTTTCTGTAATACTTTTCAGAGCTCGATGTTAGGCCTTAGGCCTGTAACTTCTCTGGAGATGTGGTGACGACACCTCCTGCCCTGATTGCAAGTTCAGTGTTGTCACAGGGCCGTATGTGGATCCTATTCATCTCTCACTTCAATGTTAAACGCACAGCACCTGCCAATATTCAAGCCACCAAGAATGTAACCATGATGGTGTGGTCATTGAAGAATATGCAGAAAGTTTGAGATCAAGAGAAAATTTTTTTTCTCTTGATCTCAAACGTGAGGTTTTTTTAAATAGTACATTTGGGGTAAAAACGTGAGGTTTTTTACCCCAAATGTACTATCTAATAGGCAGGTTGTGCATCACTTAGAGTCAGGGAATTATTCCAATAAGTATAGTTGGGATGTATGCGATAAGATCAAAGGAATATTCAAGTAAAATGCGGTGAAGGTAAAATACAGTTAAAACTAATAAGTAAATGTAAAATAAAGTGGTATGAGTATGATAATAATGAAAAACATTAATAATAAAAAAATATTAATAATAAAAAAATAATAATAAAATAAAAAAAGGGATGGACTCACTTCACTCGGGGGGTGGTCAATAGGATAAGCACAAAACACCTTAGACCATATTCCCCCCGGCCAGGATCGCATGCCATATAAGATGTTAGACGATTGATGGCCGCGTAGTCCAGCGCTTCTTATCAATCTCTTTATTAAGGTATTTTCATCATCACAGGCACGTGTAGATGAGTGGCATCAATAACAGGCTGTTGTTGGCAAATTACATCCAGATAAGCTCAACACGTTTCGGGGTCTATTTGCTTCTATTTGCTGGACTACGCGGCCATCAATTGTCTAACATCTTATATGGGATTCTGGCCGGGGGGAAAGATGTTTTGTGCTTATCCTATTGACCACCCCCCCGAGTGAAGTGAGTCCATCCCTTTTTTTTTTAAATTTATTATTATTAATATTTTTTTTATTATTAATGTTTTTAATTATTATCATACTCATACCACTTTATTTTACATTTACTTATTAGTTTTAACTGTATTTTACCTTCACCGCATTTTACTTGAATATTCCTTTGATCTTATCTCATACATCCCAACTATATTTATTGGAATAATTCCCTGACTCTAAGTGATGCACAACCTGCCTATTAGATAGTACATTAGCGGTTAGTGGCGCTTTGGGGTAAAGTGAGACAAGAGAAAAAAATTTTCTCTTGATCTCAAACTTTCTGCTTATTCTGTTTGAGTGCTTGGATTCCCAGCACTTTTACCCATAAGCTGCCTTCTCCGCTCTTCCTACAAAATTACATAACTAATTTATTAACATTTAGACTGTCAACTATTGGTATACTCTGCCAACCCACTCTCCTTTCTCTTTTTTCCCACTACTATTGATGCCATAGTTTTTCACTTCCCCAAGGGTTGTTTGACCCCTGGAGATTTTGATTAACCACCTCCACTATCTTTTTGTTTTGTCTTTTTTCTGTATAAACTCTTTGACGTGGTCATTGAAGACCAGGGAGCCCTTAGTTGTCATATTCACCTGGCAGCACAAAGGGGCAGGGATGGACTGGGAATTTAAAGTGGCCCTGGAAAAAAACGAAAGTGGCCCCATTTTGTGGTTGGGTGCAAGTTGACAGAAGGCAGGGCTAACACAAGTAGGCAGGGCCAGAAATACCATATTGTGGCACATTTATACCACCCCAGCAGAGCCTCATCACAAAATACTGCCCCAGCAGCACAAAATACCTCCAGAAAAAACTGCCCTTTGTGTTGGCCAGCTCAGCTGCCACATTCTGTCCCCCTACCCTAGTTGCCTCAGGATGGCAATACAGTTAAATTCAAAAGTCAGGAGGGGAGCGCCAGGTGTCATTACTTGCCATGGGCAGTGAAGAGGGCCCAGGCAGCTTCCTTGGTATCAGCGAACCGGGAAGTTTCCCTGTAGGGTCCATGGTCAGTCCACCACTGCATTGTTGGTCATTTGCCTTTTTTTTTCTTTTTGTGCTAAAGTCACAAGTGATCTTGTACAACACTTTGTGTACATTTTTACGAAATGTAGTGAGCCTTGCCCCTTTCAGAAGTGGAGTGAAAAGCTGGTCGGCATCAGAGATTATAACAGGGTTATTCTGCCACAGATGTACGTTAGAGAAATCTCTGACTGGTTGTGAGTAGTAATCCCTGTACAAGCAATGGTAGATAGCTGAACTCACTAATATCCTATAGGTCGTGGTACCAGTTGCATGTGAAGATCCAGTGAGCAGGATGCAAATGGAGATGCTTTGGTAGTTTATTGGAGTTAACATGTAGAGGACATTAGAGGATAATAGAGGACATTAGAGGATATCAAAGGATATTAGATTATATTAAAGGATATTAGAGTTCAAAAACGAATGCTCCCTCCAGCTCTGAGGAAAACAGAAACTGATGTCACAAAAAAGGGAGGAGAAAGCAGAGAGCAAAGGCATATGGGAATTACATTATACATAGGGATGAGCGAACCGAACCGTAACGAACCAGATTCGTTACGAACTTTACCGAAAGTTCGGTTCGTCCCCGAACCGAACTTTTGTAAAGTTCGTATGAATCAGGTTCGTAAATAAAGTTTACTTTTTCAACAGAATAGACCAGGATACAAGGGATTATTTATTACTCCTACAATCCCTTGTATCCTGGTGTGACCCTCGTGTCAAACCACCCTTTTGGGAGGAGAATGGCCGAGATGGGTTATTATTTTCGTTCGTCCGAACGTTCGTTCGGACGAGCGAACAGAACCGTAACTAACCAGATTCGTTTAAGAACTTTTAAGACGAATCTGGTTAAAATAAAAACGGCACATCAAAACTGTACCGTTTTCACAGAATAGACCAGGATACAAGGGATTATTTATTACTCCTACAATCCCTTGTATCCTGGTGTGACCCTCGTGTCAAACCACCCTTTTGGGAGGAGAATGGCCGAGATGGGTTATTATTTTCGTTCGTCCGAACGTTCGTTCGGACGAGCGAACAGAACCGTAACGAACCAGATTCGTTTAAGAACTTTTAAGACGAATCTGGTTAAAATAAAAACGTATTCCGTCAAGTAGCGTACTTTTAACAACGCTACACTGTATGTTCGTTATTATGAATGTTCGCATTAGCGTACGCATTAGTTTAAATTCTTAAATATGCGTATATTTTGCGTCGCCGTTGTACAAATCACTTTAATTTTTTCTACTTTTTTCATTGGAATAGCAACTGCAAGTAAACGAAACTATACCCTACCAGACTCCCATTATTGTTGCAGCAATTATTCAGCCGTTATTATATAACAACACAAATAGGCAATTAATGACAATGGAGAAAATAAATGCTGGGACAGCACACTCCCCGTCTGAAATCCTTGGATTTCACTATATAGTAAACATGAATGTCCATACCCTGTTCAGTAGAAATACTGGAACCTGAAAGATAAAAGGTAACAAAGAAAACACTATAAACTGGAATGGGTGGACAGGAACAGTCCAATGGTTGGAATGTCTGCAGTGTTCTAGGAATAGTCCAGTGGTGAACGACTAAAGGGACAAAAAGTTCCTCTAGGCATGTGAAATCATTTCTCAACTGGTAAAAGGAGAACAATCTCAGATACAGGCCTGATGAAGGACTTGGAATCGCCTTGTTTTGCGATGGTCACTCCCACTTTACAGACCTTGCCGTCTTCACTGGTGAAGATTTTTGAGATGAGACCCATGGGCCAGGAGTTTCTTTGCACCTTCTAGTCCTTCATGAGAACAAGATCTCCTATTTGTAAGTTTGGCTTGACCTGTTGCCACTTCCTTCATCCTTGAAGAAGGGTTTAAGTACTTCTTTTTCCACCTGTTCCAGAAGCAGTTGACCAGATGTTGAACATGTTTCCACCGTTTCTGATATAGATTGCCTGATGAAGACTCTTCAGGTGGGTTAGGAACAGATCCAAACTTCTGAGTGAGAAGAGTTGCTGGAGTGAGAATGGCAGGGGATTCTGGGTCCATAGATACAGGTACAAGAAGTCTTGAGTTGACAATAGCAGATACTTCAGCTAGGAAGGTAGTCAAAGTCTCATGGGTGAGCCTTGAGAAGTTTGAGTCCATAAGCATACAGTCCAATATTTTGCGAGTGATGAATATCATTCTTTCCCATGAACCGCCCATATGTGAGGCATGAGGGGGGTTAAAGATTCATGTACAACCATTGTTGGCCAAGTAGTTTTGAATTGGCTTTGAATCGATTTGTAATTCTCGGCAGGCACCTATGAAGTTGGTTCCGCAGTCAGATCTTATTTGCTTTATTGGTCCTCTGATGGAGAGGAATCGTCTTAAGGCATTGATGAAGCTAGAAGCGTTCATGGATTCTATTACTTCAATGTGTATAGCATGTACACTTAAGCAAGTAAACAACACTGCCCATCATTTGCTGTCTGCGTGACCACCTCTATTTCCACGTGCAGTGACCGTGGTCCAAAGACATCCAGACCAACATAAGTAAACGGTGGTTCTGTGCTTGTCCTATCAACTGGCAAATCAGACATTTGTTGATGTTGTAATTTTCCTCTTGCCTTGCGACATTTAATGCAATGGTGAATTATATGAGCAACTTGTCTTTTTGCTCCCACTATCCAAAAACCTGCGGCTCTTAAAGCACCCTCAGTGAAATGTCTACCTTGGTGCTTGATTCTTTCATGATAATGCCGTATCAGCAGAGTAGTAATATGGTGATTGGCAGGAATAACGAATGGATTCCTTTCTGAAATCTCTAACTTAGACTTGTTTAGGCGACTACCAACTCTCAGCATGCCATGATCATCAATTAATGGTTTCAAGTTAGCAATGGGGCTGCTTTTTGGAATGTCTTGCTCGTCATGAATACATTTTAGTTCCTTGTGAAAGGCACTCTGCTGTACGTTACGTATCACAAGCAACTCACTTAGGGCAATATCTTCTGCAGAGAGAGGTTTATGGCACACCTGCCAACTGCAACATTCAGCGCTACGTTTCTCAGCACGAAAACACTGTACAATGTGGACTAACCTTGCAATGGTGTGAACAAGCCTTGACCATCTGGAGAAGCGTTGAAAGCGGTGACAGCCCAAGTCAGACATCCTTTCAAACTTGGTGGCAAGGGTACTAACTTCAGGGCGAATCTCTGGATCTTCATGAGGGTCTTGGAGACTGAAGACATCTTGAGTAGCAGTTTCTTCACTCTGGTTTAGCAAAAACTCTGGACCTGTTAACCAAGAAGAATATGCAGAGACTCTACCAGATCCTGGTCTGGTGGCGCAATCTGCGGGATTGAGATGAGATGGAACATAGTGCCACTGTTCAGATTTAGAGGACTTTCTAATCCTTTTAATGCGGTTACTTACATAGACATAGAAGCGTTTAGACTGGTTGTATATATAACCCAGAACAACCTTGCTATCTGTGTAAAATTGAATGTCATCCACATGAATATCTAGCTCTCGCTGTATAAAGTCTGCAATCTCTACAGCTTGTACAGTTCCACAAAGTTCAAGCCTAGGAATGGTGTGCTCAGGTTTCGGAGCTAATTTAGCCTTTCCAAACAGAAATCCAACATGAGCTTCATTGTAATAGTCTATTATTTTCAAATAGGCAACAGCTGCAATAGCTTCAGTAGATGCGTCTGAGAATATGTGGACTTCTTTCCTCCGAGTTGTTGTAAGGGTAGTTGGAGTGTAGCATCGTGGTATATGCGTCCTGTCTAATGCATGCAAGCATTTCTTCCATAACTCCCATTTTTACTGTTTATCAGATGGCATCCCAGTCCGCAATAAACTGAGAGCTGTCTTAACAGGAATTTGCCTTGTACAGTCAAAGGTGCTACAAATCTCAGGGGATCATATAGGCTGTTCACCATTGAGAGAACTCCCCGGTTAGTAAATGGTTTATCTGCACAGCTTACTTGAAAACCAATGGAGTCATTTGATAAGTCCCACCTCAAACCCAGACTTCTCTGTACTGGTGGATTGTCTATTCCTAGAATTAAGTCTCTGAATTCTGTGGCATGATCACTGGGCTGGAAGGCTTTCATTACAGCGGGACAATTAGAGGCGATTTTATGTAACCTCAGACAAGATTTTGAAAGCATACCTTGTGTCCTTTTGAGCAGATCTATGGCTTCCTCCGCTGTGGGCAATGATTTGAGTGCGTTGTCCACTCAAAAGTCTCTTTCAACGAAGTTTCGGGCATCCTTCCCAAACTCTGACTCGCCATCAGAGGCAGCCCTACGCTGGCCATATGTAGCGACAGCAGGTGAAGGACTGTTACCGAACACGTGAACCTTCATGCGGTATTCAACCATTTCCTTGCTGGTGTCATTGTCTTGGTGCCAAAGAAACCTGAGGTAATTTCTGTGGTCTTGCCGTACGATTATGCAATGAAACATTTGTTCAATGTCAGCAGTAATGGCAACTGGCTCCTTTCTGAATCTCATAAGTACTCCTACCAGATTATTGGTCAGGTTTGGACCGGTGAGAAGGACATCGTTCAGAGATATGCCATGATGTTTGGCACTTGAGTCAAATACCACTCTTATCTGATTTGGTTTCCGTGGGTGATATACTCCAAAAGAGGGAAGTTACCAGCATTCTTCATGCTCTTGCAAAGGTGGAGCCAGCTCTGCATGATCATTGTGAAATATCCTTTCCATGAAGGTCACAAAATGGCTTTTCATTTTAGGTTTGTTTTTCAAAGTACGTTGCAAAGATATGAATCTGGATAGCGCTTATTCTCGGTTGTTAGGAAGTCTGGTTCTTACAGCACGGAAAGGTAAAGGCGCAACCCAGTGGTTAGAGGCATCTTTGAAGAATCCATTGTCCATTATTTTAATAAACTCTTTGTCATCTATGGACAGGGCTAATCTGTTGTCTTCAGGTGTTGTACAAAATACTGGTCCTCCTAAGTCGTTATAAAGGGTAGAAATGATGTCTGGTTCCTTACGGAACTCGAAAAGCCTTTCCTTTACCTCGTAATGATGAACACATGGCTTAAAGTGAGTTGCACGACCATTTCTGTTCACAAAGGTTTTGAAGGAATTCACTTGAGATGGTTTGTGGCTTTTATCAATGCACACATTGCCCAGCCTAAGTCGAGTCTCTGCGCATATGGGGAATTGTCAGGACCATTGCATTGTTGCCGTACCTTATGGACCATCAGAATGTCTCTCCCGAGCAAGAGTAAGACGTCTGCATTCATGTCCATAGGGGGAATCTCATTAGCTAGATGTTTCAAGTGGGTATGGTGGTATGCAGCTTCTGGAGTAGGAATTTCATCTCTTTCATCACATGGTCACATTAAATTAACGTTGGCAAGGGTATATGAATGTTCCCTTTAATGGAGGAGATAATGTATCCAGTAGCTCTTCTTCCATAAATCTCTACACGGCCAGAACAAGTGTTGAGGGTGTATGGTGTTGCCCTTTACACTGAAGATCTCAAAGAATTTAGGCTTCGCCAGAGACCTATTGCTTTGTTCGTCTATAATGGCGTACATTCTAGTTGCTTTTTCAGATTGCCCTTTTAGGTAGACGTTGTCAAACACACTTTTGCACAGCACTTGGAACCATTCTCCTTGCCACATATTTCCATACAGGAAGAGGAGACAGTCGTTGTAGCTAGCTCTTGAGTTGGTGGCTTGGTGGGACGGCATTAGTTGCGGCTCTGAGATGCGTTGTCTGGAGGCAAATTAGGATGCATTGCTGTAACATGCTTGTCACTGTTGCATTCTGCACATCTGATTATAGCCTTCCAGTCTTTTGCCATATGATTTGATGAGGCACAACACTTGTAACACACTCCAAGCTCTTTGAGTGTCTCTCTGCGTTCTTGCAAAGTCTTTGCCCTGAGCCCACGACATTCTTTTAAAGGATGAGGTCTTTTGTGGATAGGACACATGCGGTTAGGGTGCTTTTTCTTAAAGGGAACCTGTCACCTCCTGTAGCGAAAAAAAACTGTTAGCAGTACCTTAATCTGGTGGCCAGGGTGACGCTAAAGAAGGTCTTCATAAGGAGAAGAGATTCCTGTAAATAGAAGAAATTGATCTTTTAATCGTGGTCAGAATGCTGACTTGACTCGGCTTGAAGTCAAGGGGGCAGCGGCTAGTCAAGCTAACCACTCCCCCTGGTCAACTTGAATGACAGTTGCCGTTGGGCCGGGGATCGCGCAATTCTCGCGCATGCGCGGTGCGCAATTTCTCCCTGCGCGATCCCGGCCCTGGCTCTTCACTTCTGCGGCGCTCTTGTCCCTACAGCACATGCGCCGCAGAAGCAAGCGAGCGCGCTTGCCATAGCGCGCCCGCCCGCCGTCCCCGCGCGCTCGCTTGCTTCTGTGGCGCATGCGCTGTAGGGACAAAAGCGCCGCAGAAGTGAAGGGCCGGGATCGCGCAGGGAGAAATTGCGCACCGCGCATGCGCGAGAATTGCGCGATCCCCGGCCCAGCGGCAACTGTCATTCAAGTTGACCAGGGGGAGTGGTTAGCTTGACTAGCCACTGCCCCCTTGACTTCAAGCCGAGTCAAGTCAGCGTTCTGACCACGATTAAAAGATCAATTTCTTCTATTTACAGGAATCTCTTCTCCTTATGAAGACCTTCTTTAGCGTCACCCTGGCCACCAGATTAAGGTACTGCTAACAGTTTTTTTTCGCTACAGGAGGTGACAGGTTCCCTTTAAGGACAGTGGTGTCCTTCCTAGTAGTGGAGGCTGCAATAAGTGGACAAGTTCTAACAGTAAGTTCTAACAGATACTGTTGAGCATGAGGATGAAGCAGGTAGACTGGATTCTGTGAAGTCAAAGCTGGGATCATTCTTCTTCCAGCTTGGTCACTGATGAATCTAGAAAAATAAGAGAAAGGGGGAAAAGACATATTGTGTTCTCTCTAGTATCTGGAGCCCTGGTCTGCCCATTTTTCTTGCATGAAGTGTGGAATTTCAATACAACTGGATTGACACCATGGGCCGTATCAAGGTTAACTCAGTCCTAGTAGACGTGGGTCCATTTTAGCCAATTCTGATTCTTTTAGTAGATCACTCAGATCCTGGAGCTTGTGGTTGTCCTTGCCATTTATCTTTGGGAAGGCCTGAAATCTCTTGAATAATGCACTCTCTATAGCTTCAGGACTGCCATAGGTTTGTTCAAGTCTCTCCCATGCTGCAGTAAGACCTTCTGGTGAATGCCCTGCATGAACTGCTCTTAATGTCTTTACGCGTTCTGCAGATTCTGGGCCTAACCAGTTGACAAGCAAGTCAAGTTCTTCCTTGGCAGTGAGGTTAAGATCGCTGATTACTGCTTCAAAGGTCGATTTCCAGGTTCTGTAGTTTTCAGCATGGTCATCATACTTTAAGAGACTATTGTTTATCAGCTCCCTGCGCATCATGTATCTGGCAAAGTCCGATATGTCTGATCATTCATTCCTTGCTGCTGAATTGTATCGTGTTGACTCTGGCTTGTAGGGCTGAGACTGATCAGGACAAAATGATGTGGCGTAAGGGTTAAGCTGTGGTTTAGTCTCTGGGGGATGAGCTGGCTCAACGCTGGAAATTACCTTGTCATTGGTAGATGACTGCATCTGATGCTCTGTGGGTTCACCCAGTTGGTGATTTAGAAGTAGTGTGGTTAGATGCGATTTAGCAGGAGGAACAGGCGATGATTGCCTTAACACATATCTGGCAGTGCGGTCAGCTGGGTCTTCCACTTCTCCTGGGATGAAACAGTCTAGGTCGGTACCTTGGCCTAATGCTTGCTCGAGGACCTTCAGCTTAGCTAAGGCAGCTGCTTCTTCCCTTTCTGTTTGGAGAATTTTTAGTTGGGCTTCTGCCTCTGCCTCCTTCTTAGCAAAGGAACTTCTAACACTAGCTTCCTCTGCTTCTGCCCGTAACTCTATAAGCTTGTCATGTAACGCTGACCTTCCAGAACGGGAGGTTTTGGAAGATAAAAGTGTATATTTGGTTGAAGTTGATCGATGGGATCTCACTTCTTGCAAGTGTGCGATGCGGAGTTCTGCTTTACTCTTAGTGTCTTTTACTAAGGCATCCTCTTAGAGGAGATCCTTTCTCTCTCTCAACTCTTCTGAGGCATCATCAAAATCGGATTCGCTCAGAAAAGAGATGTATCTTGCAGACAGTCGCTGATAGCGGACATAGGCGTTAGTTAAACGATTCAATGCTGTGGTTAACTTCGGTGCGTCATTGTTATAGCTTGAAAGAGCTGCTATATAGTGTTCTGTTTGCCATAAATCATTTAAATTGTCACTGAACTCTTCTTTGGTTGCCTCAAAGTTCTCTCTAATCCTTTGTGTTGGCTTGATAACACTTTTAGATCGTACAGTTTGTTCCTCAGTGAACATGGACTCTGCTTCCTGTATATCTGAGTTTTTGGGAGCAGGGTGAGTTTCTCTATGTTCAGTGACCGAGAAATCCACTGAGCCTCTTGTGGAAATGTTGTTCCTGATTAAGTGGTGCTGTCACTTTAAGAAAGGATTTCAGCTTACTCACTGTGCTTATGAAGCCACGTGTAGGTAAGATGGCGGCTTGTAGACTGCGTGTAGACATGCAAAGAAGATATAAACCTCGTTTTTGACTATTCTGCCACAGATGTACAGTACAGACCAAAAGTTTGGACACACCTTCTCATTCAAATAGTTTTCTGTATTTTCATGACTATGGAAATTGTAGATTCACACTGAAGGCATCAAAACTATGAATTAACACATATGGAATTATATACTTAACAAAAAAGTGTGAAACAACTGAAATATGTCTTATATTCTAGGTTCTTCAAAGTAGCCACCTTTTGCTTTGATTACTGCTTTGCACACTCTTGGCATTCTCTTGATGAGCTTCAAGAGGTAGTCACCTGAAATGGCTTTCACTTCACAGGTGTGCCCTGTCAGGTTTAATAAGTGGGATTTCTTGCCTTATAAATGGGGTTGGGACCATGAGTTGTGTTGGGCAGAAGTCAGGTGGATACACAGCTGATAGTCCTACTGAATAGACTGTTAGAATGTGTATTATGGCAAGAAAAAAGCAGCTAAGTGAAGAAAAACGAGTGGCCATCATTACTTTAAGAAATGAAGGTCAGTCAGTCCGAAAAATTGGGAAAACTTTGAAAGTGTCCCCAAGTGCAGTCGCAAAAACCATCAATCGCTACAAAGAAACTGGCTCACATGAGGACCGCCCCAGGAAAGGAAGACCAAGAGTCACCTCTGCTGCGGAGGATAAGTTCATCCGAGTCACCAGCCTCAGAAATTGCAGGTTAACAGCAGCTCAGATTAGAGACCAGGTCAATGCCACACAGAGTTCTAGCAGCAGACACATCTCTACAACAACTGTTAAGAGGAGACTCTGTGCAGCAGGCCTTCATGATAAAATAGCTGCTAGGAAACCACTGCTAAGGACAGGCAACAAGCAGAAGAGACTTGTTTGGGCTAAAGAACACAAAGAATGGACATTAGACCAGTGGAAATCTGTGCTTTGGTCTGATTAGTCCAAATTTGAGATCTTTGGTTCCAACCACCGTGTCTTTGTGCGACGCAGAAAAGGTGAACGGATGGACTCTACATGCCTGGTTCCCACCGTGAAGCATGGAGGAGGAGGTGTGGGGGTGCTTTGCTGGTGACACTGTTGGGGATTTATTCAAAATTGAAGGCATACTGAACCAGCATGGCTACCACAGAATCTTGCAGCGGCATGCTATTCCATCCGGTTTGCGTTTAGTTTGACCATCATTTATTTATCAACAGGACAATGACCCCAAACACACCTCCAGGCAAGGGCTATTTGACCAAGAAGGAGAGTGATGAGGTGCTACGCCAGATGACGTGGCCTCCACAGTCACCAGACCTGAACCCAATCGAGATGGTTTGGGGTGAGCTGGACCGCAGAGTGAAGGCAAAAGGGCCAACAAGTGCTAAGCATCTCTGGGAACTCCTTCAAGACTGTTGGAATACCATTTCAGGTGACTACCTCTTGAAGCTCATCAAGAGAATGCCAAGAGTGTGCAAAGCAGTAATCAAAGCAAAGGGTGGCTACTTTGAAGAACCTAGAATATAAGACATATTTTCAGTTGTTTCACACTTTTTTGTTAAGTATATAATTCCACATGTGTTAATTCATAGTTTTGATGCCTTCAGTGTGAATCTATAATTTTCATAGTCATGAAAATACAGAAAACACTTTGAATGAGAAGGTGTGTCCAAACTTTTGGTCTGTACTGTACGTTAGAGAAATCTCTGACTGGTTGTGAGTGGTAATCCCTGTACAAACAATGGTAGATAGCTGAACTCACTAATATCCTATAGGTCGTGGTACCAGTTTCATGTGAAGATCCAGGGAGCAGGATGCAAATGGAGATGCTTTGTTAATTTATTGAAGTTAACATGTAGAGGATAATAGAGGACGTTAGAGGATATCAAAGGATATTAGAGTATATTAAAGGATATTAGAGTTCAAAAACGAATGCTCCCTCCAGCTCTGTGTCTGTTGCAGGAGAAGACACCTCAGGAACTGAGAAAAACAGGAACTGATGTCGCAAAAAGGGGGGAGAAAGCAGAGAGCAAAGGCATATGGGAATTACATTATACATTCAGAACCTATAACAAGAATGACCACAGGGTGGCAGCATTACATAACATGGTGATTATAGAACAACACAAATAGGCAATTAATGACAGTGGAGAAAATAAATGCTGGGACAGCACAAGGGTTATGTCTCATTTATGAAAAGTCATAAAAAAGTTGCCACTCAACCCCGGTGTACTTTCACTGACAGTGGTTAAGCCACATTGCACTTTTGCCAAATTTTATAAAACCAAGTGCAACTACAGCCACACTGTAGGGCTTTGAACCCACTTTAAAGCTAACCTCTAGTAATGCTGGAGGATTTATATTGCTTATTATGAGCTCACTTAATAAATGCAGTCTTGTAGTATATCGGTGTATGGACCGGGGTTGCCTCCAAAGTATAGAAGGTCTCCTTTCTGTTACTCAGTGTTCTGTTTTAATCTTCCATATACTTCACATGCCCTGGACTGATGGATAACAGCATTCTCAAAAAACCAAATAAATGTATCCTAGGTCATTGAAGTTATGCTTTGAAAACTCTGCTTTGTATCCTGTGTGGGCAGGGCCAGGTTTTTACATTTTGAAATTGCATATTGATTATTGATTGCTAGAAATCGTATTTCATACACCTGTGTGAATAAAGCATTAGTGGTTGAATTAAAGGGGTTGTGCAGTGGCATAATATTGATGACGTATTCTCAGGATAGGTCATCAATATTAGATCAGCTGGGGGCCGACTCCCGGAATTCAGTTAAATGAGATGAGCAGTTGTAGACAGAGCAGTTTCTAGGGAATTTTACCAACAGGGCGAACATTAAAAAAGCGCCCCCCCCCCCCCCCCAATCAAATAACACTGACCTAAACAATGTTGCATAGCATGCACAGCTCAGTAGCCACAACAATGAACAGGCCACCAATGACCACCCTCATGCTCAGATCACCCCCTCATGCTCAGCTGACCCCCACGCTCAGGCGACGGTCTGTCCATGTTCAGATGACCCCACACACACACACACATGTTCTCAGCATGGGGGGGGGGGGGTTTCATCTGAACATGGATGATTTGACATAGGGGAGATCTGATCATGGAGTGCCTGATTTTTAATGTGTGAGGTGAGCACTGAGGGGGGCTATGGAGTTATTTTGAGGGGGTCTGATGAGGATTTGGGGGTCTTATCATACTACCCCCCCCCCCATGATCAGTATTTTAATAACAAACAAAAAAAACTCCCTCCTCCAGACATTTACCTTGCCCACAGAGGACCTTGGCGCTTTCACCTCAGTCAGGTCATAGTTGAAAGCACAGCTGGGAGGAGCCAGGAAGGAAAGCTGGCCTCCCCTGCGATCCCCTGCCACTGCCAGCCAGAGGTAAATTAAAGTAGACGCAGCGCTTCCCTGCCAGGCGGCTGAGCCGGAGAGGTAATGTGATTAGCAGAGGCGTAGCTAGAGGTTCAGCACAGGGGGGGGCGAAACATACTTGAGTGGGCCGCCCACTTAGAGGCTTCCCAAACGCACGTTTCCAACTTCACGGCACATACTACTAGTTGTGGTTATAATATTGTATTAGAAAGATGACTGTATAAACTGCTAGATCATCTATGCTGTTAAGTACAGTACAACAGACTTTCTACATACCCTAGTCTAAATACTCTACCACATAATGCAGTAAAATATAGAAGTAATAGGAGTAAAAAACAAGGGGACTCCTACGTTAAAGGAACCCTGTCCCCAGTTTTTACATCACTAAACTAACAGTCCCCTGCCCCCATCAGACCTCAGATCAGCTTAATGTGCCCCCATCAGACCTCAAATCAGCAGAATGTGCCCCCATTAGACCTCAGATCAACAGAATGTGCCCCCATCAGACCTCAGATCAGCAGAATGTGCCCCCATCAGACCTCAGATCAGCAGAATGTGCCCCCATCAGATCAGCCCACCCAGACACATAAGGTTAAAATAAAAACCTTTTCTTACCTGTCCTGCGCTGCAGCTGACCTTATGTGGCTGGGTGGGCTGATCTGAGGTCTGATGGGGGTCTCTACATACAAGTGAGCGCTTCCATAATGGAAGCGCTCACTTGTATTCGCTCCCCTGCGGCTGGTCACCACGGCACCCCCCCTCTTCTCCTTGAGACACGCGCCCCGGGCGTTCGCACCCCTTGCCCGGTAATAGAAACGGCGCTGGTTGTACAGTGCCACAACCTATTCAAACAGTTGATCAGCAGGGGTGCAGGGTGTCGGACCCCCGCTGATCTGAAAGTGATGACCTATCCTTATGATAGATCGTCAATATTATACTACTGCACAACCCCTTTAAGGGTTCATTCTCATCTATGCTGAAGTGTTCTCCATCACAGATTCTGTAAAAAATGATCAACAAAATAGTGCAGCATGCTTTAGAAACCTGACAGACCCCATTATAGTCGGTGGGGTGTGGCACTTAGTTTCTATGCACTTCCATTATTTTCATTGTTATGAGTATAACTGAGCAAAGCAACTGAAGCGACAACGGAAACCTAAGCCAGTCATACACCATAGATAAACTGAACCGGTCGACCACTTCTTGTGCATGCGGTCTCCCTACTCTACCCCATAGTATAATAATAGATGAGGATTAGGCAGTTGGATTTCAGCTGCCTGGTCCTTTAGTTCTTGGGAACATAAGCTGAGCATGCAAGTGTGTGTGGAGCGGTTTGGAGAGTTCCACTTCTTAATGGCATTTGTTTTTGCAAAATGTGCATGGATTTCTTCAAACCTTGTCTCGATTAATTAGGCAGTCACAGAAATTTCTGTAAGTACATCTAAATGAGACTGAAATGCTGCAGACGTACCATTGCAGCATATCTACAGTGTTGTGCAGTACCAGCAAAGTGGGAGAGATATTAAAGGGAACCTGTAACGTTGAACATGGTGTTGGCAGCAGGTTATAGAGCAGGAGGAACTGAGCAGATTGATATATAGTATAACTTGTATTTCATTCATTTACATTCCTGCTCATACAGGGCTTTGGAGTAAAGGAGGCTGTCTTATCAGTGGACTGTATCTCTGTATACACAGTCACAGAGGGAAGGCTGTGAGTCCACTCATAGGAACACCTAGCTAACTGGGACAAAGTCCTCAAAGATAAAAATACAGCCACAAAATGGGATATTTTTAAAAGCATCCTAATATCTAATTGTGAGAGGTACATACCTTATGGGAATAAAAGGTTAAGAAAAAAAACAATGTGGATAAATAGAACTGTAAAGAAAGCAATAAATGACAAAAACATCACTAAAACAGGAGGGGAGCAAGGAAGCATTGAAAAACTATAAGGAAAAAAATAGAATATGTAAAAGACAAATAAAAACAGCCAAACTAGAGACAGAGAGATTAATTGCCAAAGAGAGTAAAACTAACCCTAAAATGTTCTTTAATTATATAAATAGTAAAAAGTATAAACCTGAAGGTGTCTGCCCCTTACAGAGTAATGAGGGGGGAGTTGCAGAGAGCCATGAGGAGAAAGCAAAGCTACTAAATATTTTTTTCCTCCACTGTATTCACTGAGGAAAATAGATGAAATGCAGAATACAGAAGTAAATCGCCCATTAAAAGTGCCCTGTCTGACCCAGGAAGAAGTACAGCGGCATCTTAAAATTATTAAAATAGACAAATCCCCAGGACCGGATGGCATACACCCCCGTATCCTAAGAGAATTAAGTAATTAAGTAATGTCATAGCCAGACCCTTATTTCTTATATTTAAGGACTCTATACTGACAGGGAGTGTTCCACAGGATTGGCGCATAGCAAATGTAGTGCCAATATTCAAAAAGGGTCCAAAAACATTGGCTGGTAAGTTTAACATCTGTCGTGGGTAAACTGTTTGAAGGTTTTCTAAGAGATCTATCTCTCTATCTATCTTGGAGTACCTCAATGAAAATAAGCAAATAACTCCATATCAGCATGGCTTCATGAGGGATCGGTCATGTCAAACTAATTTAATCAGTTTCTATGAGGAGGTAAGTTCTATATTTGACCGCGCCGAATCAATGGACGTCGTATATCTGGACTTCTCCAAAGCATTTGACACGGTACCACATAAAAGGTTAGTATATAAAATGAGAATGCTTGGCCTGGGAGAAAATGTCTGTATGTGGGTAAGTAACTGGCTCAGTGATAGAAAACAGAGGGTGGTTATTAACGGCACATACTCAGATTGGGTCACTGTCACTAGTGGGGTACCACAGGGGTCAGTATTGGGCCCTATTCTCTTCAATATATTTATCAATGATCTTATAAAAGGCTTGCCCAGTAAAATATCAGTTTTTGCAGATGACACTAAACTGTGTAAAGTAATTAACACAGAAGAGGGTAGTACACTGCTACAGATGGATCTGGATAGACTGGAGGCTTGGGCAGAGAAGTGGCAGATGAGGTTTAACACTGACAAATGTAAGGTTATGCATATGGGCAGGAATAATGCAAGTCACCAGTACATACTAAATGGTAAAACATTGGGTAACTCTGACCTGGAAAAGGACCTAGGAATTTTAGTGAACAGCAAACTGAGCTGCAGAAACCAGTGTCAGACAGCTGCTGCCAAGGCCAATAAGATAATGGGATGCATCAAAAGGGGCATAGATGCCCGTGATGAGAACATAGTACTGCCACTTTACAAATCACTAGTCAGACCACACATGGAGTACTGCAGGGGCATTGTTAGGCTAAAACATTCGGGGCCTGGGCCCCTGATGTTTCCTCCTAGGCCCCGAATGTCCTGCCTGCCAGCTAGATACAATTGTATTGCCGTCCTCAGGAGGACGGCAATACAATGGAATCTAAAGCACTGCACGAGGTGTAGGACCTGTGGTGACATCACAGGTCATGTGATCGGTGCTGTAGCTGAGAAGGACCTGCGATGATGTCACTGGTCACATGTCATCATGTGACCAGTGCTGGAGAGGCTCCACAGTGAAGAGAACTGGAGGGGAAGAAGGTCTGCTGATGTCTGCTATAAGGAGAGGTAAGTGAAGGGAGAGTAATGCTGGGAGTTGTAGTTATTGAACTCGGACTGTATGTTAGAAGAGAGGGATGTCATTTACATGGGATTGAATGTTCAGTGGTTGATGCTATTTAAATGGGACTGTGTTATAGGGGGCTGTGGGAGGGAGAGATGTTATTTACATGGGACAGTATGTTGCTGTCGGCTATGGGAGAAGATGATGTTATTTCATGGGAGTGAATTTTGGAGGGGGCTGAGGGAGGGGTGATGTTATTTTCATGGGACTGTATGCTGAAGGCGGCTGCGGAGTGAGTGATGTTATTTTTATGGGACTGTATATTGGAAGAGCTTAAGGGGGGGGGGAATAATTTTATTTACATGGGACTGTATGGTGGAGGGGCTGAGGAATCATCATTGCTGAGGGCACTAAAGGGAGGAATATAACTACAGGGGGCATTATAACCATTATAACAGTAGGGGGCAGTATAAATGCTGGGGGCACTTCAGGGCGAGCATTATAACAGGAGGGGGTGATATAAATACTGGGGGCACTGTAGGGGTTTTATAAATCCAGGGGACATTATAGATGTTCTTATTACTACTGGGGGCTCTATAGGAGGGACTTATAGATCCGCCTTATTTCTACTAAGAGCACGATCACTATGGGGGATCTTATTACTACTGAGGGGTCTGTAGAGAGCTTTATTACCACTGGGGGAACAATAGGGGGCCATATTACTACTGAGGGGTCTGTAGAGAGCTTTATTACCGCTGGGGGAACAGAAGAAGGGCTTTATTTCTACTGGGGGCTCTGTGAGGGTATTATTAATACTGGAGGGCTCTTCTACTGATGGGGGCACTGTTGGGGAGCATTATCACTGTTGGGAGCACTGTAGGGGTCAGTATTACTAATGAGGGCATTCTAGAAGGGAATTACTATTGGTGGGACTTTGAGGAGCACTATTACTATGGGGGGCACTGATATTTCTTCAGGATAATATTTGGGGGTATTGAGGGGCACAGCGAGCAGCAGGATAACACTGTGGGGACTCCAGGTTGGGGGATGATGAAATGTGAGGAATCTAAGATGTCTGTTACACTCTGCAGAGACGAGGAGCGGCTGAGAGAAGTTGTCCGGACCGAAATGGAGAAAATTATGACAGAGAAGATCTACATCAGAGGAGACGTCACCTGGAGGCCTTGGATGTGAAATGTAAGTGCTGCTGCGGAAGGGGGGTAGGTGGTCGACTTATAGAATTGGCACATATTCATTGGGGCTTGGGCCCCGGATCTTTTGAGACCCTAGCAACGCCCCTGGAGTACTGTGTACAGTTCTGGGCTCCTGTGAACAAGGCAGACATAGCAGAGCTGGAGAGGGTTCAGAGGAGGGCAACTAAAGTAATAACTGGAATGGGTGGACTACAGTACCCAGAAAGATTATCAAAATTAGGGTTATTTACTTTAGAAAAAAGACGACTGAGGGGAGATCTAATAACTATGTATAAATATATCAGAGGTCGGTACAGAGATCTCTCCCATCATCTATTTATCCCGAGGACTGTGACTGTGACGAGGGGACATCCTCTGCGTCTGGAGGAAAGAAGGTTTGTACACAAACATAGAAGAGGATTCTTTACGGTAAGAGCAGTGAGACTATGGAACTCTCTGCCTGAGGAGGTGGTGATGGTAAGTTCAGTAAATGAGTTCAAGAGGGGCCTGGATGTATTTCTGGAGGGTAATAATATTACAGGTTATAGTTACTAGAGATGGGTCGTTGATCCAGGGAGTAATTCTGATTGCCTGATTGGAGTCGGGAAGGAATTTTTTCCCCTAAAGTGGGGAAAATTGGCTTCTACCTCACAGGTTTTTTTTGCCTTCCTCTGTTATCCTACAAGTTGATCCAGGCCAAACTGGATGGACAGATGTCTTTTTTCGGCCTTATAAACTATGTAGAATGAGCAGAAACCTAAATGAATGAATTTACTGAATCTCTTCTTATAAAACTATATGCTCAGCTTCTGCTCTATAACATGCTGCCTGAGGCTCAGCTCTCTCTGCAGTTGCCTCACCCTCTCCACTTTGATTGGAGAAGTCAGGACCAGGAGTGATCACATTTACACTGCCTGGCCCTGTCAATATAAGTGCAGAGTGTGAGGCAGTTGCAGAGCGAGCAGAGCCACTAGGAGAAATGGCCACGACCCCATTGCTCCTAGATCAATTCTCAGTAATGCAGGCACATATGAACATGGGACCAACACAGATGCCTTCAGCTGCGAGGCGCACATGCAGGTACAAATCTCTTGACAGATGCCTGGGGGAATAAGCACATGAAATGCAAGTGTTTTAGTCCCAATTCTTGCCATCAACGTTTCTGCTGTATTTTCAGTCACATGTAGATGTCTAATTTACATGTCAGTGTTGGTCAAAAACAGAACAGGTGCAAATCTTTCCATTATATCTCTGTACAGGCTGCACTCCTGGTTTTGGGTCACAGTCACTGGTATAAATCACTCACGAAACACTGACTGTGTGAACTAGGCCTGACTTAAAGCTAACCAAAACACTTGAGTGTAAACTAGGCCTAAGTTGTTTGAAAACACTGTAAGTGTTGTTAATTGTGTTTTCAGGACGTATTATTGAGCCATCTGAAAAAGGCAGTCACCCAGTACTCTCGCTTTGAAGTTGCAAATGGAGCAAAGGTTTATACAGCGGAAGAAGCCTTGCAGAGGTAAAGATGTTTTCTTTTACAAGCCATAAATTCACAAAAAACAGTGCATGCACAGTATATACACTGATTATCTGCATAGCACATACTGTTCTCTGCCTTGCCTAAAAGAATCTGGATACACTTTATGGGGCACATTTACTAAGACCGGCATACCCGTGGCAGTCCTTGCACCTGGCGTAAAACTAGTTTTTAGCTAATATTTATGCCTCTTTACCGGTGTAAATGTTAGTAAATTTGCAAGGCCTGGAGTCCCGGTCCCAACGCACCCCCACCCACATCACTCCAAACTGGCAGACACAGTGTAAAACATTTACTAAGGGACTTGTGACTACTTTAGGCGTAAAATAGTCACAAGTCCCCTTTTCTAACCAGCCATGTGACAATATTTTTAGTTTCATGGCCAGTTAGAACAGGGCCTAAAATAGTTGCAAGTCTCTAAGTAAATGTGTCCCCATGTCTTCATGCTGAGAATGGTATTTTATACTGTTGCACAGATTACAACATTTACTCTGAATTAAGTTAATAAATGTCACTTATTTTGCATTTCAAGAAGTGTGCCGCGAATCCCTCTATGTATGTTTTTCCTTTTTCAAGCCATAACGTCACGTGCCAGTGCATGCACAGTATAAATACTGATTATCTGCATAGCACATACTCTTTTTTTTTTTTTTTTTTTTTTTTTTTGTGATCTATTTTAAAGGTTTTTCTCTACATTTAAACAAGGATTTGTAATAGTCCACAGTTAAAATTCCACTACCAAACACCTGTAGTGTGATCCACTGCCCAATGCTTTTATTCCTGATGATTTCTGTCATAACTTTTCCGTAATAAATTCTGTCACACTATTCGACAAATTTACTTACATCTATATAACAAATCGGCAGACCAAGTTTGTGTGTTTTGAACCAGTGATTATTGCCTTCAGATGTGCATTAGGGCTCATGCATATGAATGTGTGCATCTCGTGCACAGACACTGGCCATGTGCCTGCTGTTTGCGGATGCGGACCCATTCACTTGAATGAACTGCAATTTTTTTTCTGGTGCGGAGGCGCGATCCAAAATCCCATGGAAGCACTCCGTGCCTCCGCACTGTTCTGTATCTTGCGGACCCATTCAAGTGAATGGGTCTCTATCCATGATATGGAGCGCACGTGGCCGGTGCCTGCATACTGTGTTCATGAGCCCTTACACTGTTTAATAAACAGAAGATGTTTTACCTTTTGTAACACTCCCTTCTCTTAGAGCAGTTTACACGCTAGATATGTTTTCAAACAAAAAATACTATGTAAAATGTTCAGCATTGACAGTGCAACACAGCGACACTGTAGCATACAGTTCTGTGGGGATGTAAGTTTGGTTCAGTAACATTGAGTGGCCTGGGTGTTGGCTCAGTAATGTAGGTTATTTTCCCAATCCAGTCAATGCTTGGCAAACTATGTAAAGATCTCACACTTGTGTGCAATTTCCTAACTCTGGAAGCTGAATCAAAAAGCTCCTTATCTCCATCTATATCACGCTCTATAAAGATAAACACAATAGCTTCAAAGACAGTATTACACCTAATAGAATTAGATACACAGGTCAGCAGACAGTATCACACTCTATACACATACATCTAATGGCTTCATAGACAGTATCACACATGATAGGATTGGATACACAGCTCAGAAGACAGTACCACACATGATAGGATTAGATACACAACTTAGCAGGCAGTATCATACACAATAGGCTTAGGTACGCAACTCTGCAGATAGTATCACACATGATAGGATTGGATACACAACTCTGAAAACAGTATCACACATGATAGGATTAGATACAGGGTCTCTGCAAACAGTATCACACATGATAGGATTAGATACACAACTCTGCAAACTGTATCACACATGATAGGATTAGATACACAGCTCAGCAGACTGTATCATACACAATAGGCTAAGATACACAACTCTGCAAACAGTATCACACATGATAGGATTAGATACACAGCTCAGCAGACAGTGTCACACATGATAGGATTAGATATGCAGTTTAGCAGACAGTATCACACATGATAGGATTAGATACACAACTTAGCAGGCAGTATCATACACAATAGGCTTAGATACACAACTCTGCAAATGGTATTACACATGATAGGATTAGATACGCAGCTCAGCAGACAGTGTCACACATGATAGGATTAGATACACAACTCTGCAAACAGTATCACACATGCTAGGATTAGATATGCAGCTTAGCAGACGCTGTCGCCCAGAATAGGATTAGATACAGAGTTCAGCAGACAGTATCACACATGATAGGATTAGATACACAACTTAGCAGGCAGTATCACACGTGATAGGATTAGATACACAGCTCAGCAGCTGTGTCATATGCTATTTTGCATATAACAAATATAATACTAGACTAGCACTGTATACTGACACCAAGTGTACCTAACTCATGGCATACGGCATATAGACTTGTGGTGAACAATGGCATGGGTCTAAATATATGATAATCATTGCACACTAAAAAAATAAAAATAAAAAATCCTTCGAAGGGATTTGTTTAATGTATACAATATATTTTTCTATATATGTTAAATGTAAGAAGTGAATACCTTAAGTTCAGGTATTAGCTAGTAAAACAATGAGCCACCTTGTGTCTGAACATTGTATAGCTAGGTAGCATAGTAGCACCATGCGCCACCTAGTGTCTGAAAGTTGTATTACAATTTATCCAATTTAGTTATAACGTCATTTCGTGACACACATCTCAGGACATGTTGAGATAAGTGATCAGTTAAGTGTGGACACATCTGTAGTTCATGTGCTGACATTGCTCCTTGGAATTCTGCTATGTGCTGTATGTTGTAACTAGGCATTCAGCAAAAGTCTCAATTTACCACTGGAAATGTTGCAAATATGCCTCAAAAGTTGAAAATATGCTTCAAAAGTGTGGTCTGTCAGGGGTGGCTGAAATGGTGCATTTCAGCTTGAAGTCACATTTTAGTGCTATTGGCGTCAAAATGTTGCAAATCGAGTCGGATAATCAAGTTTATATTTAAAAGTCACATTTTAAAAGTTGCATGCATCTTTTGATATGAGGTGAAACAAATCACCACTTTTGATTTGTAATGTTAGTATTTTTTAAACGCAAATTACTCCATTATTGATAAATGTCCCCCATAGTATATAGTTCCATCCAGCTACAGGTACTGCAGTGAGGTAAATGGTTTAATCAACCAGGTGTGGAAGATAAACTTCCCATAGAACCTCGGCCTCCATTCCATTATCTTCCAGATCATGATTCATGGCACACCGCTCCAACAATCAGTCCCTTGTATCTCAGAGATCATTTAAAGAGGACCTTTCATGGTTTTATCTTTAAGTAACTAAATACCTTTACTGGCAGGGCAACCCCCACTGATGCTGGCACCCGGTCCGGTTTTTGAAAATAGCGCTCCTCCGCCCCGCTGTGCCCCCCTGTAGTCCTCCCGCTCAGTATGCTAATACTGAGCATCGGAACAGGGAGGAGGAGACGCCCGGGTTTCTCAATGGCCGTCTCCTTCTCCCTGGCTGTGCCACGATCCAATCACATCGGAGAGCGTCACAGCCAGGGAGAAAAAAAACTCCTTGGCTGTGACGCTCTCCGATGTGATTGGATCACGGCACAGTCAGGGAGAAGGAGACACCCATTGAGAAACCCGGGCATCTCCTCCTCCCTTTACCGATGCTCTGGATTAACATACTGAGCGGGAAAAATACAGGGGGCCGCAGCGGGGCGCTGGAGTGCTATTATCAAAAACCGGACTGGGTGCCAGCATCAGCGGGGGGTGCCCTGCCAGTAAAGGTATTTAGTTACTTAAAGATAAAACCATGAAAGGTCCTCTTTAACAGACAACATATATTTTAGATATACAGGGTAGAAAATGAATAAATCACACGACACTGTGTGTTTCAACGTATGACATCATTTAAAATACCTCATGGGGAGACACACATCCTTTTCTTAGATCTACAAGGTTCACATGAAGAGGCAAGGAGTCCTGCAGTTTTGGTGATCCTTTGTTTCAGAATAGGCATAAGGAATTTTCTGTAAAAGAAAAATGTATCCTGTATCCAAACCTTTTCTGTTCTTTGATAGACTTAAAGGGGTTCTTCAGGGCTTTAAATTCTCTGTTTCAGATAACTTGTGGAAGGAAGAGAGGTTCAGCAGTACACACGCTTCTGTTGCGTACTGTCAGTTTGGTGATCTCTGCTCTAAACACGTGACCCCCCCCCCAACTAGCTGCGGGCTGAAGTTTCAGCTGGATGTACTACTTTGTCTTTCTGTTCAGGTGCATAATGTACATGCAGCTGAACAGGAACACGTTGTCTGAGACTTCACCAGTAGAGCCCACAGCTAGTCAGGTGGACACATGATTAGAGCTGAGATCACTGAACTGGTGGAAGAGTGAAACACTCTTCCACAGATTAACTGAAACTGAGAATTAAGGTAAGGCCCCAGAGAACTCTTTTAAACTGAAAAAAAACCCAGAACAAACAGTTTGCACCTCTATTAGGGCAGAAGCCTTACTCTGTTTACTTATGGGCCCACCTTTGCTATATAGTAACTTACAAGACGTCTGTAAACATTAAAGGGGTTTTCCAGGATTTTAATATTGATGACCTATCCTCAGGATAGGTCTTCAGTATGTGATGAGAGGGGGTATGACACCCAGGACCCCTGCATTTCAGCTGTTTGAGAAGGTACCGGTGCTCCTGTGAGCGCTGCGGCCTTCTCGCAGCTTACCAAGCACAGCACCGTGCATTATATAGCGGCTGTGCTTGGCATCGCAGCTCATCACCTTTCACTTCTAGCGGGCTGAGCACGATACCATGCACTGATGCTCTACAATGTATGGCGCTGTTCTTGGTAAGCACAGAGAAGGCCACGGTGCTCAAAGGAGCACCGGTGCCATCTGAACAGGTGATTGCAGGGGTCCTGAGTGTCAGACCCTCACCGATCAGATACTGATAACCTATCCTGAGGATAGGTCATCAGTAGGAAAATCCTAGAAAACCATTTTAAAGAAATCAGTTGCAACTTTAGCACCTAACAGGGATGTTTTTTTCCTTTAGTATTTTCATGCTGCTGTACCAGTCAGACAACATGCCGACTTTGTATATAAGATGATTTGGGCAGATTTGACTGTAAATGTGATTTTGTGGTGGAAACATAGGGAAAAGTCTGCAGAGGCTTTATTGACCACAATATAATATATTGATGATTGTTTAATCGGTTTTGTGTATTGTGCTCTGGACAAGGCAGTGATGAAAATTCCAGTAGAGCTGTGTTTTATGTACTTGTTTGAGTCCGCAATATCTATGCAACTTCATTTACTATTTCACATTTATATAGGTTACTAAATGGCAATAAATCATTAAATTCTGATACTGCCAAAGTGCTCCTTCAGCGTGGAACTAAACCCGTGCCTGGCGGTAAGTGGTGACATTGCTTGTGTTTTTTTTTTTTTAATATATTAAATATTAGTGAGGAATTACAGAAAAGTGAACAAGAAAAGTTACTTCATACATTGTACAAGGTCCAGCTTTTGGGCATTTCTTGCTTGCTTCCCACATTGATTTTTTTAAAGGCCAAACACATACTCTGCTCCCTGCAGCTCTGTTCTGGCTCTGTTAAGCCATCTCCTAGTGCCTGGCCTGTAAACTTACAGACGATCAGGGTCATATGCACCGCTGCAGTCAGTTCCTGGCCTCAGCAGTGATGTGACTCCATTTATCTGTAAGTTTGTAGGCCAGAGATCAGAAGATGACTGAATGGAGCCAGGGACCCGTAAACGAATAGTGAGGAACAGGTGAGTATGATTTTTTTTTCCTAGTAGGTGCAACACACTATGGGGGACAGGCAAAATAATGCCAAAAAGCTGGACAACCCCTTTTAGGATAGGGCTACACAGCAACATGTGTTGCACAACAAAAAAATAAGTGCGATTTGTCTGCAACCAGCTGTAAAAACCCAATTCTTCATATCAAATTTCCGCTGTGCTCCCACAAACCAGCAGTAAAATGCATTGAGAGAACTACTTGAGTCCTCTCCTTTATGTGCATGAGCATGGGAGTCGTCTCAATGCATTTTACTGCTGGTTTGTGGAAGCACAGCATCAAAATGCAAGTGAGCATGAAGATAAAAAATTTAATAATCAGACTCCGCATCTCTTACATTATACACCTCCTTCTCCCTACTCGTTTGGGGGTGCTTTGGAGCTGACAGATTCCCTTTAAAAAGGTTCTTTGGTACTCATTTAAAATGGCTGCCAACTTGCAGAGCTGTTTATGGGAGTGAGGGGCCTCAGTATGCTACTTGCATATACTACACATTGGAGAGTTTTCCTGTCAGGCTGCTCATTTATGATGGAATATCATAGGCAGGATCACATCTTTACCATCTATTGTAGAGAGGTGTAGTGAGGCCCCTCACCCCCTAGGCAGCTCTGCAAGTGAAGGCAACAGTCCTGCTTATGTACTAACATACCAGTAGGTTGCTGGCTGAAATTTTAAGTAATTTCCAGACAAACCCCTTAAAGTAAAATTACCAGATCCTGTATTACTTAGATAGAATGTGCAAAATATTCATTTCTTTAGGAGTGTATGATTATGATTTAGAAACCAACCTAAAATTGTTACCCAGTAAGTACATCACTTCTACATAAAAACACAAGATAGTGATTTATTGTCATCTGGCAGTTATGTGGCTGATGGAAGCAAGTGACAGCTTAGTGAGATAAGTAGATAATACCTTAAAGGCTATGCACACCTTTGGGGGCATTTTTTTTATTATTATTGCATTGTAATTTTTTCAGTTGGTCAAAATATGGAATCCTTTTTTGTGTACAGAGTTCAGATGCTGTAGTAGCAGTCTGTGGATTTTCTGTCTTTTGCGTCATCTGGGGAGCTGACTGACTCCATATCTCTGCTTTCTGAGATTATAAACACTCATTATAGTTCTTGACTTATCAGTTCTTATCTTACTGATAAGATTGTGGCTTAAATAAGTGTTTATTACCTTTTAGTAATTTAGAGATAAGGTTTATTAGATGATCAGCACAAAGTGAAAGTACCAGTCACACAGTTAGAAAAACAGTTATGGCCTCTTTCACACTAGCGGCAGCACGGATCCGGCAGGTGAAGGGTGCCGCCGGATCCGTGCTGCCGCAGGGACGTGTAGGGCCGGAACTGCGCTCCGGCCCCACACATGTCACACAGTACAGACACACACACACAGACTTATACACATACAAATACACATACATACTTACATGCTCCCGGCAGGTCTCCACAGCGCAGGAGGAGCAGGACGGCGCGCACATAGGACTATTCGCCACAGCGCCGGGTGGGATCATCCTATGTGTGCACCGTCCTGCTCCTCCTGCGCTGTGGAGACCTGCCGGGAGCATGTAAATATGTATGTGTATTTGTATGTGTGTATGTCTGTATGTGTGTATGTATGTATGTGTGCATGTGACGGATCCGTCATGAACTCCATTGAAAGTCAATGGAGGACGGATTCGTTCACCATTGTGTCACACACTAAACGGATCCGTTCCCATTGTCTTTCATTGGGGATCATGACGGATGCTGCTTTTAGGAGCATTCCGTTGTCTTCAGTTCAGTTTTGTCCCCATTGACAAAGAATGGAGACAAAACTGAAGCGTTTTATTCCGGTGTTGAGCCCCTATGACGGAACTCAATACCGGAATTATAAAACGCTAGTGTGAAAGTAGCCTAACTCTTTGTGACAGAATGGCTTAGCCATAGCTTTTTTTTATATTTCTGTCAACAAAGCTGTAGGGCTTGTTTTTTGCGTAACGAACAGTAGGTTTTATTAGTACAATTTTTGGGGTACACATAACCTTTTGAGGGGCTAGAACCTGGGATCTTTTGATCCCTTGTCCCATTCACCCTAATAGAGCTCAATTAGGGTGAATATGATTCTGACAATCGCCCTGCTGAGCTGTGCCTGGTGCACAGCTTAGCAAGAAGCTTACCATGACAGGCCAGGGAAGGTTGGGCAGCACCCAGGCTGTCATGGTAACTGATCAGAGCCCCTTGATTTTATGGAGGGGCTCTGATTGGAAGACTGAGGGAGCCGCATCCCTCTGCCTAACCTGACAGATGTCTTGATCGCTGTTGAACACGGCATCTGACGGGGTTCAGCATGATCGCCGTTCCCCGTCATTGCAGCAGCAGTCCATACAAGTCCTAAGCCACTGTAACATAAGGGTATGTCATGGTGGCTGTGGGGGTTAAGCCATATTCTTATCAGTTTGACGAGAATTGAGCTATAATCAGTGTCTATCAGGAATTCAGAGATAAGGGCTGCACATGGAGCCATCAGAGCAGTTCCCTGACAGAATAAATAGAAAGCTTGATACTCTGCAAATACATAGAGACTGAAAGATGTACTGGGAAAATGGATACAAATTTGTATTAATTATTTTAATTAAAGACCAATTGAAAAAAAAATATTTTAGCGCAAAATGCAACTATAAAAATTGTCCCCATAGGGGTCCATAGCCTTTAAAAGTTGGTATCATATTAGGCATCTGTGTTGGTCATCACACCTGGCCCTGTCAATTAAAGTGCAGAGGGCGCAGCAGTTGCAGAGAGACCTGAGCCTCTAAATGTAAAGGCAATGCCTCCATTGCTCCTAGAGGCTCATATACCTATATAATGATGTGCTTGGTGGCATTTTCACAAAGTGTGTTGTGTTGTGATATCAAAAGTTGTAAACCCCAGTAGGCCTACTATCTGATGGTGTTGGGTGTCTTCTCTCTGCCCTTCCCCTTCTTTACTTCCTGTGATCAACACCTCTTCTTGAGAATAAAACTGGACATATTTCTGTGCTTTAAATGGTTAAGCAATATTAAAGGGTTATTCCCATCTTGTACAATGGGGGAATATCGCTAGGATATGCCCCCATTGTCCTATAGGTGTGGGTCCCACCGCTGGGACCCACACCTATATCGAGAAAGCCGATATGGGGCCGCCGAAAATAGCCGAGCGCTGGGACCCGCACCTATAGGACAATGGGGACATATCCTAGCGATATGCCCCCGTTGTCCAAGATGGGAATAACCCTTTAACCCCTTAAGGACCCGCACCATACATATATGGCGCTGGTTGCTGGGAGCTGCACCCGCCCGATCAGCGCTAGGGGTCCAGCAGTCACAGATAGCTGGACCCCTGCTACATACACCAACATCGGTGAAAACACTGATGCCGGCGTATTAACCCCTTGCATGCAGTGGTCAAAGCTGACCGCAGCATGCACGGGGTTTGCTGAGGGTACAGGTGCCCTCTGCTTCCCTATTGAGTCCCCGCGCTGAGGTGACGGGGACCTGATGGCATAGAAGGCAGCCCGATGTCTTCCATAGGCATCGGGGCTGCCTTCTACGGAAGCTTGTGAGATCTAGCCCCTGTGGCTGGGTCTCGCAGCCAGGCTGTCAGCATAGAAGCTGACAGCCAATGCATTACAATACACAATGTATTGTAATGCATTGCAGAGGGGATCAGACCCCCAGAAGTTGAAGTCCCAGAGTGGGACAAAAAAAAAAGTTTAAAAAAAAGTGGCTTCCATAATAAAAAAAACAAAAGCGCCCCTTTCCCAAAAACACATAAAATGATTAGAAAAACAGACATATTTGGCATCGCCGCATCCGTAACGACCGACTCTATAAAAATATCACATGACCTAACCCCTCATGTGAACGCTGTAAAAAAAAAAAAAAAAAAGCTGTGCTAAAAAAAGGTTTTTTTTTGTCACCTTACATCACTAAAAGTGCAACACCAAGCGATCAAAAAGTCATACGCACCCCAAAATAGTACCAATCAAACTGTCATCTCATCCCGCAAAAAATGAAATCATACCTGAGACAATCGCCCAAAAAATAAAAAAAAATATGGTTATGGAGACACTAAAACATGATTTTTTTTCTTTGTTTCAAAAAAGATATTATTGTGTAAAACTTAAATAAAATAAATAAAAAAGTATACATATTAGGTTTTGTCGTGTCCATAACAACCTGCTCTATAAAAATAGCACATGATCTAACCTGTCAGATAAACGTTGTAAATAACAAAAAATAAAACCAGTGCCTGAACAGCAATTTTTTTGTTACCTTGCCTCACAAAAAGTGTAATATAGAACAACCAAAAATCATATGTACCTTAAAATAGTACCAACAAAACTGCCACCTTATCCCGTTGTTTCCAAAATGGGGTCACTTTTTTGGAGTTTGTACTCTAGGGGTGCGTCTTCAAATGTTTTTCCAGTGAAATCTGCCCTCCAAAAACCATATGGTGCTCCTTTTCTTCTGCGCCATGCCGCGTGCCAGTACAACAGTTTACAATCACAAATGGGGTGTTTCTGTAAACTACAGAATCAGGGTAATAAATATTGAGTATTGTTTAGCTGTTGACCCTTGCTTTATTAACAGAAAAAATGGATTAAAATGGAAAATCTGCCAAAAAAGTGAAATTTAGAAATTTCGTCTACATTTACCTTTAATTCGTGTGGAACACCTAAAGGGTTAACAATGTTTGTAAAATCAGTTTTGAATACCTTGAGGGATGTAGCTTCTAAAATGGGGTTATTTTTGGGTGGTTTCTATTATGTAAGCCTCACAAAGTTACTTCAGACCTGAACTGGTCCTTTAAAAAGTGGGTTTTGGAAATTTTCTGAAAAATTTCAAGATTTGCTTCTAAACTTCTAAGCCTTCTAACGTCCCAAAAAAATAAAATGTCATTTTTAAAATGATCCAAACATGAACTAGACATATGGGGAATGTAAAGTAATAACTATTTTTGGATGTATTACTATGTATTTTAAAAGTAGAGAAATTGAAATTTGGAAATTTGTTACTTTAAAATTTTTGGTACATTTGGTATTTTTTTATGAATAGAAATGAAATATTTTGACTCAAATTTACCACTGTCATGAAGTACAATATGTGGCGAGAAAACAATCTCAGAATGACCTGGATAAGTAAAAGCATTTTAAAGTTATCACCACATAAAGTGACACATTTGATTTGCTAAAAATGGCCTGATCCTAAAGGTGAAAAATGGCAGGGTCATTAAGTGGTTAATATTATTTATAGTAACAATGCTGACCAACATCCCATGTGTCTCCCTAACTGGGCTTGCAATATTAATTCCCCTCCTCAAGCATGCTCATTCATAACTGAAAGATTAATCAAAGTTTGTTATGTATTATTCTTGTATATAAAGAGACACTTTATTGAATATGAAGATGATCATTTTGCTGTAGGTTTCTTAATAATAATTGATTGTCAGAATAATTAAACTTTTGTTTTGTTTTTGTTTTTTAATCTAGGAGTGATATTTAGTCGTGACATAAGGATCACTATGGTAAGGCTAGAACTTTTACCTGAAACACAGGAAGTACAGGACGTTTAACCCCTTAGGCTACTTTCACACTAGTGGCAGGCCTGATCCAGCAGGTGAAGGGTGCTGCCGGATCAGGACTGCCGCAGCGACATGTGTGGAGCCGGAACCGCGCTCCGGCCCCACACATGTCACACAGTACATACATACACACAGACAAATACACATACATACTTACATGCTCCCGGCAGGTCTCCAGAGCGTCGGAGGAGCAGGACGGCTCGCACAGGTGACGATTCCCCACAGTGCCCTCTGCTGGGCGCCTGGTGGAATCGTCATCTGTGCGCGCCGTCCTGTCCCTCCGGCGCTCTGGAGACCTGCCGGGGAGCATGTAAGTATGTATGTGTATTTGTATGTATATATGTCTGTGTATGTTTATGTGTATGTCTGTATGTGTGTATGTGGTGACTAGGGTTGCAACGGTATGAAATTTTTACGGTATGATAACCGTCTCAGTAAATACCGCGGTATTACGGTTATCATGGTATCACCGTTTGTTACATATATTATTAAAAGATACACTAATCCTCGGACCTCAGATCAGCCCCAGTGCCCCCTTCAGACCTCAGATCGGCCCCAGTGCCCCCTTCAGACCTCAGATCAGCCCACAGTGTCCCCTTCAGACCTCAGATCAGCCCACAGTGCCCCCTTCAGACCTCAAATCAGCCCACAGTGCCCCCTTCAGACCTAAATCAGCCCACAGTGCCCCCTTCAGACCTCAAATCAGCCCACAGTGCCCCCTTCCAGACCTCAAATCAGCCCACAGTGCCCCCTTCAGACCTCAAATCAGCCCACAGTGCCCCCTTCAGACCTCAAATCAGCCCACAGTGCCCCCTTCAGACCTCAGATTGGCCCAGTGCCCCTTCAGACCTCAGATTGGCCCCAGTGCCCCCTTCAGACCTCAGATTGGCCCCAGTGCCCCCTTCAGACCTCAGATTGGCCCCAGTGCCCCCCTTCAGACCTCAGATTGGCCCCAGTGCCCCTTCAGACCTCAGATTGGCCCCAGTGCCCCCTTCAGACCTCAAGATTGGCCCCAGTGCCCCTTCAGACCTCAGATTGGCCCCAGTGCCCCCTTCAGACCTCAGATTGGCCCACTGTGCCCCTTCAGACCTCAGATGGCCCCAGTGCCCCTCAACCTCAGATTGGCCCACTGTGCCCCCATCAGCCCCACTGTGGCCCCTTCAGCCCACCATCTGAATAAAATAAAAAAAATCACTTACTTTTCCTGCGCTGCGGCTCCTCTCCGGTGTCCGGCGCTCCTTAGTCTCCCGTAGCTGCACTGTCAACTGACAGCGTGCAGCGTCAGGTCAGAGTGCGCGCACTACGTCCTGACGCTGTACGCGGTCAGGACAGTACAGCGCAACCCGGAAAAGAGGAGGAGCGTCGGACGGGTAAGTGATTTTTTTTAATTTTATCTTCTCCATGTCCTCTGATACTAGGCTGCGCAGTACGCGCAGCCTAGTATCAGTGATGCGGTCGGGTCCAGGCGCAAATGGCGACAAGACTAAAAAGTCTTGTTGCCATTTACCGGTAATAAGCAAATGCCCACGGTTTGTCATGAACTCCATTGAAAGTCAATGGAGGGTGGATCTGGTTACCATTGTGGTCACACCAGACGGATCCGCCCCCATTGACTTGCATTGGGGGTCATTCCGGATCCGACTTGGTGCGGATGCCTGGATCGGAGAGCAAACCGCAGCATGCTGCGGTTTGTTCTCCGGTCTGAAGATGGAACGGAATGCTTTCAGGAGCATTCCGTTGTCTTCAGTTCAGTTTTGTCCCCATTGACAATGAATGGGGACAAAACTGAAGCGTTTTATTCCGGTATTGAGCCCCTATGACGGAACTCAATACCGGAATTTTAAAACGCTAGTGTGAAAGTAGCCTTAACGCTAATGCCTTACATGTATGGCATTATGTGCAAGCACTTGTATGGAGTGGGCTGCTGTGCTGAGCTGACTCCAACTCCATACATGGCGAGTGTCAGCTGTGTAATAAAGCAGGCGCCCAGCCGCATTCACTGGGTTCGGAGATGATGCTGAAACTGGACATTTAACCCCTCAGATGCCACACTCAACAGCGATTGCGGCATCTGTAGTTAGGCAGAGGGAGGCGGCTCCCTATGGCTTCCGATGTGAGCCGGGGTTCCGAACAGTTACCATGACAGCCTGGGACTTGCTGAAGGTTCCCACATCTGTCATGGTAAGCTGCTTGTAAAGCAGTGCACGATGCACAGCTTCACAGGCAGTCAATGAAAATTGCTTAGACCATAATCGTTCTCTATTATGCTGTATGAGACACGTAATCAGAAGATCGCAGGTTATAGCCCCCTAAGTCATCAAAAAGTTGTATGTACCCAAAAAATGGTACCAATAAAAACGAAAGTTCGTCCAGCAAAAGACAAGCCCTCATACAGATCTGTAGATGGAGATATAAAAAAGTTATGGCTGTCAGAAAAAGTCAATGCAAAAATAATTTAGATTTTTTCAAAGGATTATTTTTGTATTATGTTGTCATTTTTAGCGTACAGTGAATTTCGTAATATCAAAACCCAAAAAGACAGAGTTTTTTTTCCCCTGTTGTCTAATGCAAGACATGGTAAATTAAATGGCACCATTAAAAAAGCCTCTTGTCCTGAATGGTAAATTTTTAAAAGTTATTGCTACTGGAATGTGAGAAGGAAAATATAAAAATGCAAAAACACGCATTAAAAGTCTTATAAGGCTACATTCAGACGACCGTATGAATGAGTACACATCCGTTCTGCAATTTTGCGGATCAGGTGCGAACCCATTCATTTCAATGGGGCTGCAAAAGGGACAGCACACCGTGTGCTGTCCGCATCTGTAGTTCCGTTCGGCAGCCCCACAAAAAAAAAAATAGACCATGTCCTACTCTTGTCTGCAATTGCAGACAGTCATAGGCATTTTCTATGATAGCGGCGGCACGTGCAATCCACAAATTGTGAAATGCACACGGGCCGTTATCTGTGTTTTCCGTCTGAAAGGGGCCTAAGGGTTCCTTCAAACACTGCAGATTTTGTGGCTGAAAATTAAATTCTATTCTTTTTATATGTTTAAAGATATTTTATTGGAGTATACACATAACAGTATATTAGCACATGCATTTCCATTGAGTAATAATAACAGAGAATTTTGTCCTAGCAAAAACTTGCAAATACAGATGTAGACTCCATAATTTTCTGTATCTTAAATACAAGTAATTTCAAGATAATGCTAACAATGATGTCCTATGAATTAGATTACGGATAAGGTATTCTATAATGGGACATATCGATGGACGTATAACTACACACAAATACAGACGGGGGAGTTGAGGAAGGGGAGGGGGGGAAAGGAATTGGGAGGGGGAATAAAGGGGGGGGAGGGATGGGATAAGGGAAGGAAGGGAAGGGAGGGGGGAAAAATAACATCATAAGAACCAAACACTTCCAACGCTCGCAGATATTATAGTAAAGAGTGGTACAGTATATGTAACCCCTGAAGACATTTTGACATCAACTGATCGGAGTATCCCAGTTAAGAGGATCAACTCTATTCTTTTTAAAGGGGCAGCAAGAACATGGATTTACAAGTCTCATTCAGGTGAATGGAACTGATTTTCAGTCATGGAGAATTCTGCAACGAAATTTGCAAAGTGTGAAGGCACCCTAAGGCCTCTTTCACACAAGCAATACGGATTATGTCAGGATGCTTTCCGGGAAAACTGATTGTTTTGCACACAAGTTCAAATCCGTTTTGTCTGCGATTGTGTTCAGTGTTTGCATTTTTTCCATCTGGATTTTATCCTGATTGTACATTTTTTTTTTTTTTTTTACACGAGTGAAGAAAAATTAAAGAATATCAATCTACATCTTCTAGCAACCAAGCCCACAAGCCACATTCACTTCTGTGGGGCCCAGAGCTACTGAAAAACGCACAGTATAGAATATGCTGCAATTTTTCCTGAACGCAAAGATGATGCACAAAACCCATTGAAATGAATGGGTCAGGATGATATCCGTTCAATACACACATTGCATCTGGATGGAAAACTCACTTGTGTGAAAGAGTCCTAAAGCACAGATTGTACTACTTTATCATTTTTTATACATTTCTGGCTTTAACTTCGAAACTGCATGTACTGGCCCTTGTGGCAATTTACACTCGCACACATCTCTTTATAATACTCTTGGTTGTACGGTCTGTGCTCTCGTCCCTTCTGGATGGAACGGTGCTTAAATCCTGGACTGGCCTATACAGTCCGTGTATGATTGCGCCCTAAGGTGGCAAAAATATTGCAGTGGGTGGATAAGCACTCCAATTTGTCAGCATAGGTGAGTATCACAATTTATTAATTAAAATAACCCTATATACATACACATATATCCATAAAACGAATATCGATAAACATAATTTACACCTAGAGTCCCTTACATATATCTAAAATAAAACAACATAATCACAATTGCACAGTAAATATGAGCAGCATTATATATCTATTGCCTGTATATAGGATCACCAATTCTCTGTTATCCTCCAGACCTAAAAATGTCCTCCTGTATGATGTTAATATAAGCTTCCTTCAGAGTGCCTTTGTAGCTGAACACCATACAGCGTCCCGTGGTGTCAGTTATACAGTGCTGTTACTTACAGTATATAGTCCAGAGATTGCTTGGTCCGGGAAGTTCCTCGTATTTGCTGTTATACTCACAGTATTCCTCTTACTATTTGTTACAATCCCGGTATCGGCGTCCCACGTGGTTGTGGGGTCATGTGATCTCTATATCTCGCGAGTTGTTCCTTCGCTCCCGATACCGGTTTGATCTTTTTCAGATACAGTATGCAGTCTCTAGTGGGTATTTTGGTGGTTGTAGTTAGCCAATATTGTTTATATCTTTTCCAAACGCGTTTCGAGACTAGCGTGTCTCTTCCTCAGTGGCCATAAATGTATATTCCGTACCACCTCCTTTTTATACCCACTAATTCATTGGCTCCACCAAAAACCCGTATTGGATTTCTTCTGTTTTCACTCGCTTTCATATGCACCATATTGTGATTGTATATAACATTTGCTCATACTTTCCTTAGTGTAATGAGCCATTGTTCTTCCAGTTCACTTATGCAGATCATAAATTATACAAAAATATCTTGTGCGGTTCCTTTACGGTTTCCATGCGTTTTTTCTTTACTTGTGCGTTTTTTTCTTTATATGATATATCTTGTCTTATAAAATTGCTGTAATATCTTATTTCCTATATTTCTCATCTATATGTATAGATAGATGAGAAAAATATAGGAAATAAGATATTACAGCAATTTTATAAGACAAGATATATCATATAAAGAAAAAACGCATGGAAACCGTAAAGGAACCGCACAAGATATTTTTGTATAATTTATGATCTGCATAAGTGAACTGGAAGAACAATGGCTCATTACACTAAGGAAAGTATGAGCAAATGTTATATACAATCGCAATATGGTGCATATGAAAGCGAGTGAAAACAGAAGAAATCCAATACGGGTTATTGGTGGAGCCAATGAATTAGTGGGTATAAAAAGGAGGTGGTACGGAATATACATTTATGGCCACTGAGGAAGAGACACGCTAGTCTTGAAACGCGTTTGGCAAAGATATAAACAATATTGGCTAACTACAACCACCAAAATACCCACTAGAGACTGCATACTGTATCTGAAAAAGATCAAACCGGTATCGGGAGCGAAGGAACAACTCGCGAGATATAGAGATCACATGACCCCACAACCACGTGGGACGCCGATACCGGGATTGTAACAAACAGTAAGAGGAATACTGTGAGTATAACAGCAAATACGAGGAACTTCCCGGACCAAGCAATCTCTGGACTATATACTGTAAATAACAGCACTGTATAACTGACACCACGGGACGCTGTATGGTGTTCAGCTACAAAGGCACTCTGAAGGAAGCCTATATCAACATCATACAGGAGGACATTTTTAGGTCTGGAGGATAACAGAGAATTGGTGATCCTATATACAGGCAATAGATATACACTCACCGGCCACTTTATTAGGTACACCTGTCCAACTGCTCGTTAACACTTAATTTCTAATCAGCCAATCACATGGCGGCAACTCAGTGCATTTAGGCATGTAGACATGGTCAAGACAATCTCCTGCAGTTCAAACCGAGCATCAGTATGGGGAAGAAAGGTGATTTGAGTGCCTTTGAACGTGGCATGGTTGTTGGTGCCAGAAGGGCTGGTCTGAGTATTTCAGAAACTGCTGATCTACTGGGATTTTCACGCACAACCATCTCTAGGGTTTAAAGAGAATGGTCCGAAAAAGAAAAAACATCCAGTGAGCGGCAGTTCTGTGGGCGGAAATGCCTTGTTTGATGCCAGAGGTCAGAGGAGAATGGGCAGACTGGTTCGAGCTGATAGAAAGGCAACAGTGACTCAAATTGCCACCCGTTACAACCAAGGTAGGCAGAAGAGCATCTCTGAACACACAGTACGTCGAACTTTGAGGCAGATGGGCTACAGCAGCAGAAGACCACACCGGGTGCCACTCCTTTCAGCTAAGAACAGGAAACTGAGGCTACAATTTGCACAAGCTCATCGAAATTGGACAGTAGAAGATTGGAAAAACGTTGCCTGGTCTGATGAGTCTCGATTTCTGCTGCGACATTCGGATGGTAGGGTCAGAATTTGGCGTCAACAACATGAAAGCATGGATCCATCCTGCCTTGTATCAACGGTTCAAGCTGGTGGTGGTGGTGTCATGGTGTGGGGAATATTTTCTTGGCACTCTTTGGGCCCCTTGGTACCAATTGAGCATCGTTGCAACGCCACAGCCTACCTGAGTATTGTTGCTGACCATGTCCATCCCTTCATGACCACAATGTACCCAACATCTGATGGCTACTTTCAGCAGGATAATGCGCCATGTCATAAAGCTGGAATCATCTCAGACTGGTTTCTTGAACATGACAATGAGTTCACTGTACTCAAATGGCCTCCACAGTCACCAGATCTCAATCCAATAGAGCATCTTTGGGATGTGGTGGAACGGGAGATTCGCATCATGGATGTGCAGCCGACAAATCTGCGGCAACTGTGTGATGCCATCATGTCAATATGGACCAAAATCTCTGAGGAATGCTTCCAGCACCTTGTTGAATCTATGCCACGAAGAATTGAGGCAGTTCTGAAGGCAAAAGGGGGTCCAACCCGTTACTAGCATGGTGTACCTAATAAAGTGGCCGGTGAGTGTATAATGCTGCTCATATTTACTGTGCAATTGTGATTATGTTGTTTTATTTTAGATATATGTAAGGGACTCTAGGTGTAAATTATGTTTATCGATATTCGTTTTATGGATATATGTGTATGTATATAGGGTTATTTTAATTAATAAATTGTGATACTCACCTATGTTGACAAATTGGAGTGCTTATCCACCCACTGCAACATCTCTTTATAAGCCAGTACAATTTGGGTAACTAGGGAGAACACACGTGCAAATCATATTCCCAGTAGCTGCTTTCCCTGATCCATAACATAATACATAATATATGATCATAATTTATAGCACTTAGATTCTGGTGTAAATTTTGCCAAAATGTGGTTTAATTTGTTTAAAGGGAACCTGACATCTTGAATATGCAATTTTAGCTGCCTGCAGTACCTTATTCATGCGCTTCTGGGGCTCTAGGTAGCTTGTAAATAGTAAATGCATTTTTAATCTTCTTTTCACTGTATAGAAATAAGAATACAACTTACAGGAACATCGGCATACAATCCACTGTTCACTTTATTTCCGCTGTATGGAAATAAGTCTATTCAAGTCAAGGAGGCCAGCATTTTACTCCTCCGAGTCAAGGTTTTCCTGCCTTTTACATCTTGGCTGATGGTCTCTCAGACAGGGAACATTATCCCCCAGGTCTCATTAGATCCCACGCAGGCTCAGGAGTCAAGGGCGGGGAGACCTTGACTCTGTGGACTAAAACATCTAAATGTAATGGTAAAGTGGCCCCATGTTGTAGGCGTAGCCAAACTGGCAGAAGGTGTGGCCAAGCCAAGTAGGCAGGGTTTTTGCAGGGCAATCTGTATTTTTTTTTTTATTAATACAATTTGGAATATGCCTTTTTAATCATTTTTTTATTCAGTTTTTTTTTTGGGGGGGGGAAATGAAGCAACATAAAAATGGCAAGTCTGCAGTTTTGATTTTTTTCCCCCATTATGGAGTTCGCTGTACGGAGTAAATACATTTTAATTTTTTTTAAATAGTTTAAAAAACTTTTTTCTTCTCTTTTCCCTTCAAGTCCTAGGGGACTTTAACGTGACCTTCTGATCACCGCTCTCATACATACTGTACATGTATAGTGGAGGTTTGGAAGGGGTTAAAGTAAAAAGTCATTCTTCAGTATAACTAGGGCCTTGAGCATTATAGTAGTGATTGAGAACACCCTTGTGTATTTCAAAACATTTGTTCCAAATTGTCTCTGGTTGGTCTTGATCCAGGGAACATCTGTATCAGAGGCAAACCTGAACCATAGGCTTGACAGCTTTGGGAGGGTGGAATTTCTCTAACCTTTACTAGTATTCATGTACAGTGCGCTGGTACAGATACATCTCTATACCAGAACCCTGGGAAAACAGGAAAAGTGTAATTTATTTAGCAATCACAATAATGTAATGGAACAAAATAATTAACAATGAACACATTTTGGTTCTCTCTATGTAACGTATTTTCCTCCATTATATTTGTGCGATTACTAAATAAATCAGTCTTTTGCTGCTACTCAAGGACTTGCACTAATGAGGTTTGTGTGGAAGAGGGATGCCTTACCAGTGTGCTACAGAGCACACTGATCAGCTGATGGAATTTTTCTATAATTATAGTGTCCTGGTATATAGAGCTGTTTTTGCAGATACCAATGCATTTTACAGGAATTCTAATGATGGTTTTTGGTTATAGAAATCTTTCCTATAATAGCAGTGTATCTTGTAGTGATTTGTGGGTTTGAATCCTGGTATAACCACAGAGATCTATTTTATTTAGTAATCCCCAAAATATAATGGAGCAAAATAAATTACGGTATACATACTTTTGTGTGTGTGTATATTTTATTTTTTAGAGGGACAGCTAAAATGTGTTTATTGTAATTTATTTTGCTCCGTTACATTTTTGTGATTGCTGAATAAACCAGGCTTATACAGATATGCATCCGTAGATACCAGTGCATTGTACATTAATACTAGTGAAAGTTTTTAGCTACAGAAATTCTCCCCACAGACAGCAGTGTGCTCTGTAGCACGTCTTTCTCTGAAGAAGAAGGTTGTGAGTTCAACCCCTCTGGTACAGGTTTAAAAGTAGTGACAGAAAATATTTTAAGTATACAGGTGTATCCCCATACACTGTCAGAATGCAAACAGTGTTTGGGGAGACCCACAAGGATGACTGTATATGGAAATAGCCATATATTGAGTCAGGCAAGAGACACCTAAGCTGAGCAGGAGTGGATATGAACGTCCAACGGGAAATTCCCGGTAAGTTACATTGCAAATCCGCCCCTGCAGGTTCAACTAAAATTTAGAGAAATTATCTGCACCTAGCTCTAAAGGGGGGTATGGCTAACTGGAAAATTGGTGAGGCGTTGTCGGAAAAAAGGGGGTGTGGGTTAAGATCTGCCGGCTTACTCCTTAGTTGCAGCTCAATACTGTCAGAAAGTAAGCCAACCAATAGTTGATAGATTAGGACAAAGGTAAATAGTCATGCACTAGATTTATCATCCAGCATCAGCCACTGCAGTAAGCCTGCTGCAGGTCTAGACAGCATAGTCTAAGCTTACACTAAATCTGTCCCTCTGACTTGTACGCAGTCTTGAAGCCATCACTGGAATTAGCTCTAGTCTGTTACCATACATCAATTTGTAATGAGTTCTGCATTCAACCCAAAAAAATGATGCAGGACCTATCTGGATAATCCACCTAATGAGATATTGACAAGCCTTTGGAAAGGTCATTGTGACATGGGTATGTTTGTGGCGAGGAAGAACGATGTAGTGGAACAAAATTCAGTGCTAACAGCAGAGCTGAAACACTTTTCATGATATGACATTCTTATATTTACTTTGTTATATTTGTCCACAGATCAATTCAGTGCCTATGACTCTTGAGCAGGCTTTGTATATGATGAAGTCCCTTCAGTGTGACGTCCATGTTATACTGTAAGTATCAGATTCTTTAATGAAAATGCACGCATGTACAGGCACAATTAACAGATTTGTAAAAATACTAACCAATGGCTGGCTGTCAAATAAATCTTAATAATCACAATCACAAATAATCTCATTGAATAAAAAATATATGAATTACCATAAAGACTGTCTATGCAACAAAAATGTATAGTACCTTCCATGTTCTTAAATTTATTAGATATAAAGTAAATCCAATCATCAACCACATGACAGCCTATATAACCTACAGTATATATTCTCAATATTAAATCATCTATGCTCATTATTTGTCCAAGATGTAGCTAATGGTGAGAGGCACTTACAATAGTGCCACTAAGTATATAAAAACATTCCACTGCAAAATCCTATGAATAGTATCCAGTCCATTACATAGGTCTGTTCTATTACTTGCTGCCTGCAGATTGCATTACATTTTGTGGTCACTAGAGATGAGCGAGCAGTGCTCGTTACGAGCACTGTATCGCTCGTCTCCCGTGCGAACAAATGCCCACAGGCATTGCGGATCCGTCCTCAGCTGCATGTTAGTCAATGAGGACGGATCGTTTGGTATGACACTCATACCAAACGGATCCGTCCCCACTGACTTTCAGTGCCTGCGGGCATTTCACACAGGAGCCGAGTGCTACAGTGCTCGTAACGAGCACTGCTCGCTCATCTCTAGTGGTCACGTGTCCTCATTAAGTGCGCCATTTATCCCTGTATTAGGGTAGCATGAAGAGACTGTGGATTGGATACTATTCATTCGATTGGATATCATATATGTTTTTTCAGTGGAACTTTTATATTAAGTAGTGCTATAAGACTTTATCATGACTAAACTATACTATATTATATAGCATGAGGATCATTTGTCTTACACACCAGCCCAGGTATATTTATATGTAATGGACCAATAATCTACTAGAATAAGCATTGTGTGATTTTTCTTCACATATCTGATGCTATCACCAAAGTATGTACGCATCTCCATACACAGGAATGCAGAAGTGTGATGCAGTCATAAACTTATAGTAGGAATAAAAGAGGAAATGCACAACATAGTGTTATATGAAAAGATACTCCAGAATTGTAATTTCATGGGGAATGCAAATATTTACTAAAATTGACGTGTTAGGAGGGTAACATCATCTTTAAAGGGGTTGCTCATCTTTGTGAGGCCTTTCTGCCAGATCCCCCCAAATGGTCAGACCCGCAGAGGGAAACGTACTTACCTGCTCCCCGCCAGGTTCCGGCTCCTTTGGTACCCTGCCACAGCTGCCTCGCTGTGGTCTCTGTGTGTAGGGGCGGGCTTGACATTTTTGGGCCTGAAGCAAGGTTATGTCTATGGGCCCTAATCATACAGTCAACCAGGAATCGCTAAGGTTCCCTGCATCCTCAGAACGCAGGTACACTTGAAAGTTGGGGCCAGGGCCGATTCTAGCTTTCTACTACATGAAGTGAAAATTGAAATGGTGCTCTCCCCATGCCAAATTCTCAATCCAACCCCTACTCCCCAGCAGTACTGTTAAAGGCATATTTGAATTGGACATTACATACAGCACCAATACCTCTTACATGCAGTGATGTCTCCTCTGATGCAGAAGTTCTCTTTCCTCAACTTCTCCATTCATACCATACCACCATGACAAAGTATTCCAGCCACAACTTGTCTCTGCAGAGTTTACCACACAGACATCTTAGTTTCCTCACTTTTCCATCATCCTCCCTCTCCTGGTACCCCAACAGTATTATCCTGCTGCTACCCCAATACTGTGCTTACTGTGGTCTCCATTAAAGGGGTTCTTCTGGCAAAACCTATTTTTTATGGCCAAAGCTAACCTGTGGAGGAAAGATTATTGGTATCATACTTACCATCCACAGCGCAGCCGTTTTGGAGATCTTCCTCCCGGTTACGGAGGAGATCTTCCTCATCTGGTCCCTCCAGATGGCTTTTCTGGGCTTCCGGACACAGTCCGTCTTCTTCTCTTCCTTTCTCCAGCAGGAGATGGATCGTCACGAGTGACGTCACTGCCTCCTGCTGGAGAAAGCGCCGGCCGGCAGCCTTCACAGCGCACTAGGCTGAACGCTAGTGCGCATGTGCGGGACAGCCGTCAGTCTCTGCATAGTACAGGCTTCTATGTGAAACCTGTACTGACTCCTGCACAGCGCAATGTAAGCGCTGTGCAGGAGTGACAGCATAGCGATCAGCCACAGAGGCTGATCGCTATGCTGTGCATGTAAATGAGGGCACTTTGGATAAAAAACAGGGGGCACTGACTGGCACAAAGAAAACACTGGATGGCACACAGGGGGCACTGGATGGCACACAAGGGGGCACTGGATGGCACACAAGGGGGCACTGGATGGCACACAAGGGGGCACTGGATGGCACACAAGGGGGCACTGGATGGCACACAAGGGGGCACTGGATGGCACACAAGGGGGCACTAGATAGCAAACATGGGGCACAAGGGGGAACTGGATGGCACAAGGGGCACTGGATGGTACAACGGGGGACTGGATGGCAAAAAGGGGCACTAGATGGCAAACATGGGGCACAAGGGGGCACTCGATGGCAAAAAGGGGAACTGGACGGCACAAGGAGTCACTGGATGGCACAAGGGGTTACTAGATGGCAAAAGGGGGCACTAGATGGCAAACATGGGGCTCAAGGGGACACTGGACGGCACAATGGGGGAACTTGATGGCAAAAGGGGGAAATGGATGGTACTGGGGGCAATGGATGGTACAAGGGGCACTGGATGTCCTGTTATGGGGATGCCGTGGATGTCACTGTTGTGGTGGCACCGTGGATGTCACTGTTATAGGGCACTGTGGATATCACTGTTATAGGGGTGCCGTGGATGTCACTGTTGTGGAGGCACTGTGGATGTCACTGTTGTGGAGGCACTGTGGATGTCACTGTTGTGGAGGCACTGTGGATGTCACGGTTATGGGGGCTCTGTGGGTGTCACGGTTATGGGGGCTCTGTGGATGTCACGGTTATGGGGGCTCTGTGGATGTCACGGTTATGGGGGCTCTGTGGATGTCACGGTTATGGGGGCTCTGTGGATGTCACGGTTATGGGGGCTCTGTGGATGTCACGGTTATGGGGGCTCTGTGGATGTCACGGTTATGGGGGCGCTGTGGATGTCACGGTTATGGGGGCACAGTGGATGTTACTGCTATGGAGGCACTGTGGAGGCCACTGTTATGGACGCTCAGTATGAGTGATAGGGCTCATGCACAGAACCGTATCTGTTTTGCGACCTGCAAGTCGTGGATCCACTAAATAAGGATACTGTCCGTGTGATTCACATTTATTTGCAGTCCAACTGAGTTCTATGTGTTTTAGATCTGCATTATAAGGACCAGAATAGGACATTTTCTATCTTTTGCAGAACTGACATACGGAGGATGTGGAAAGCAGATGGACATCATCAGTGTGTTTTCTACATCCGTATGTCAGTTCCAGTAAAGACAGACCATGTCCTATTCTGGTCCTCAAATTCATAGAACTCAATGGGACTGCAAAAAATGTGGATCACAAAATGGATACGGTTGTGTGCATGAGGGTTTAGATACACAGCTCAGCAGGCCATGTCATAGAAGATGGGATTAGATACACAGCTCAGCAGGCTGTATCACATAGGATAGGATTAGATACAGATGTGATTGTATATGCTTGCTGATTCATGCTGTTTATTACTCTCTGTAGATGTGAGGGAAGAGCCTGTGGACTGTGAGGAGTAGACTCATGTCTGGGTGTAGAAAGATGGACACAGGAGTTGTAGTGGGTGTAGCTGCTGCAGACAGAGCAGTGTGGGGGGCGTGGTCAGCCTGTGAGTCATCTCTGCAGTGCAGCCAGGCTTGTGTAGCAATAAAGTTATGTATTCAACAAAACAGGAAGGGAAGAAAGTAAACAGATCTGCCAGGATAATGTGATGTCTTCCAGGGGGGGGAAGGAAAGCTCAGACATGAAAAACAGGTATTGGGGGGCATCTGTATGCATGGTGAGGGGTGTTAGGAGCATAGAAAAAGAATTATGATTTTGGGACCGGACAACCTCTTTAACCCCAAATACTATACTTATGAAGTAACAGTGCCCTACAGATATTCCCCAAAGTAACATAGTAACTTACATAGTAACATAGTTTGTAAGGCCGAAAAAAGACATCTGTCCATCCAGTTCGGCCTGTTTTCCTACAAGTTGATCCAGAGGAAGGCAAAAAAAACCCCTGTGAGGTAGAAGCCAATTTTCCTCACTTTAGGGGGAAAAATTCCTTCCCGACTCCAATCAGGCAATCAGAATAACTCCCTGGATCAACGACCCCTCTCTAGTAACTATAACCTGTAATACCCTCCAGAAATACATCCAGGCCCTTCTTGAACTCTTTTAGTGAACTTACCATCACCACCTCCTCAGGCAGAGAGTTCCATAGTCTCACTGCTCTTACCGTAAAGAATCCTCTTCTATGTTTATGTACAAACCTTCTTTCCTCCAGACGCAGAGGATGTCCCCTCGTCACAGTCACAGTCCTGGGGATAAATAGATGATGGGAGAGATCTCTGTACTGACCCCTGATATATTTATACATAGTTATTAGATCTCCCCTCAGTCGTCTTTTTTCTAAAGTAAATAACCCTAATTTTGATAATCTTTCTGGGTACTGTAGTCCACCCATTCCAGTTATTACTTTAGTTGCCCTCCTCTGAACTCTCTCCAGCTCTGCTATGTCTGCCTTGTTCACAGGAGCCCAGAACTGTACACAGTACTCCATGTGTGGTCTGACTAGTGATTTGTAAAGTGGCAGGACTATGTTCTTATCACGGGCATCTATGCCCCTTTTGATGCAACCCATTATCTTATTGGCCTTGGCTGCAGCTGTCTGGCACTGGCTTCTACAGCTTAGTTTACTGTTCACTAAAATTCCTAGGTCCTTTTCCATGTCAGAGTTACCCAGTGCTTTACCATTTAGTATGTACTGGTGACTTGCATTATTCCTTCCCATATGCATAACCTTACATTTGTCAGTGTTAAACCTCATCTGCCACTTTTCTGACCAAGCCTCCAGTCTATCCAGATCCTGCTGTAGCAGTGCACTGTCCTCCTCTGTGTCAATTACTTAACACAGTTTAGTGTCATCTGCAAAAATTATTTTACTATGCAAACCTTCTACAATATCATTAATAAATATATTGAAGAGAATAGGACCCAATACAGACCCCTGTGGTACCCCACTAGTGACAGTGACCCAATCTGAGTATCTACCGTTAATAACCACTCTCTGTTTTCTATCACTGAGCCAGTTACTTACCCACATACAGACATTTTCTCCCAGGCCAAGCATTCTCATTTTGTATACTAACCTTTTATGTGGTACCGTGTCAAACGCTTTGGAGAAGTCCAAATATACGACATCCATTGAGTCGCCGCGGTCAAGTCTAGAACTTACCTCCTCATAGAAACTGATTAAATTGGTTTGACATGACCGATCCCTCATGAAGCCATGCTGATACGGAGTTATTTTCTTATTTTCATTGAGGTACTCCAAGATAGCATCTCTCAGAAAACCTTCAAACAGTTTACCCACAACAGAAGTTAAACTTACCGGCCTATAGTTTCCGGGCTCTGTTTTTGGACCCATTTTGAATATTGGCCTTAAATATCAGAAATAAGGGTCTGTCGTTGACATTACTTAATTCTCTTAGGATACGGGGGTGTATGCCATCCGGTCCTGGTGATTTGTCTATTTTAATATTTTTAAGACGTTGCTGTACCTCTTCCTGGGTCAGAGAGGACACTTTTAAAGGGGAATTTACTTTTATACTCTGCATTTCATCTGACAGTTTATTTTCCTCAGTGAATACAGTGGAGAAAAAGTTATTTAGTAGCTTCGCTTTCTCCTCATCGCTCTCTGCAACTCCCCCCTCATTACTCTGTAAGGGGCCGACACCTTCAGGTTTATACTTTTTAGTATTTATATAATTGAAGAACATTTTAGGGTTAGTTTTACTCTCTTTGGCGATTAATCTCTCGGTCTCTACTAGTTTGGCTGCTTTTATTTGTCTTTTACATATTCTGTTTTTTTCCTTATAGTTTTTCAATGCTTCCTCGCTCTCCTCCTGTTTTAGTGATTTAAATGCTTTGTTTGTCATTTATTGCTTTCTTTACAGCTCTATTTATCCACATTGGTTTTTTCTTGTTCCTTAACCTTTTATTCCCATAAGGTATGTACCTCTCACAATTAGATATTAGGATGCTTTTAAAAATCTCCCATTTTGTGGCTGTATTTTTATTTTTGAGGACTTTGTCCCAGTTAGTTAGGCCTATGGCCTCTCTTAGTTGGCTAAATTTAGCTTTTTTGAAGTTTGGTATTTTTGTTCCTCCCTGAAGAAACGCTCTTTTGAATGACAATTGGAAGGTTATTATGTTATGGTCACTGTTTCCCAGGTGTCCCCCAACCTGCACATCTGTTATTCTGTCAGGTCTATTGGTTAATACTAAGTCCAGTATGGCCGTCCCTCTAGTCAGGTCCTGGACCAGTTGGGAAAGGTAATTGTCTTTGGTTATTGCCCAGAACCTGTTTCCTTTATGAGATATACAGGTTTCAGTTTCCCAGTCTATATCTGGGTAGTTGAAGTCCCCCATAATAACGACCTCATTATGATTTGTCGCCTCGTCTATTTAGTTTAGAAGTAGATTTTCTGTGGTCTCTGATATATTGGGTGGTTTATAATAAACCCCTATTAGTATTTTATTATTGTTTTTGGCTCCATTTATTTCTACCCACAGTGACTCCACATCTTCATGTCCCTCACTTATATCTTCCCGCAGTGTGGGCTTTAGACAGGACTTTACATAAAGGCAGACCCCTCCCCTTCTCCGGTTTTGACGATCCTTTCTAAAAAGATTGTAACCCTGTACGTTAACTGCCCAATCATAGCTATCATCCAGCCATGTCTCAGTTACTCCCATTATGTCAAAGTTCTCCTCACACATCACTAATTCCAGTTCACCAGTTTTATTAGCTAGGCTTCTGGCATTAGTGTATATACAATTAAGAGGTTGATGTATATTTCTTACCTTACACCTTTCCTTCTGATCTGTTCTAGTTCCTCCTTCCATTCCTCCACCAGTTCTATTACCTTGCCCCAGGTCTCTATCTGCACTATCTTCCCCATCTATAATGTAGTTACCCCCCAGTCCCTAGTTTAAACACTCCTCCAGCCTTCTAGCCATCTTCTCCCCCAAAACAGCTGCTCCTTCACCATTGAGGTGCAGCCCATCCCTACGGTAGAGCCTGTAGCCAACAGAGAAGTCGGCCCAGTTCTCCAAGAACCCAAATCCCTCCTGCCTACACCAGTTCTTGAGCCACTTGTTTACCTCCCTAATCTCCCGCTGCCTTTCTTGTGTGGCTCGTGGTACAGGCAGTATTTCGGAAAACACTACCTTTGAGGTCCTTGCCCTAAGCTTATGCCCTAAATCCCTAAAATCATTTTTAAGGACGCTCCCCCTACCTCTAACTTTGTCATTGGTACCGATATGGACCATGACTGCTGGATCATCTCCAGCCCCTCCCAGTACTCTGTCAACCCGATCCGCGATGTGCCGAACTCGAGCGCCTGGAACGCAGCACACCATCTGACGATCCCGGTCTTTGTGACAAATTGCCCTCTCTGTACTCCTAAAAAGTGGTCCCAAAAGTTCCACCAATAGTAATAATTCCCTTCCAGAGTGCCCTAAATAGTAATAATGCCCCCTACAGTTATAATGCTCACAATTGTGTGGTATGCATAGTGGTAAAGACACTGTCTGCGTGTCAATGACGTGGGTCAGCTGGCCGCTGCAGCCAATGACTTGCTGATATCGCCCTTGTGTCACTGGGTAGACAGTGTAGAGGGTAGAAGTAGAAAAACTGACCTCAATCAACACTTCCACATAAATGGTTAAGATATTTATTGATTATATAAATAAAGAAAACCTAATATATAGTGGAATAAGTCCAACTGATGCTTTCCGGGGCGTTTGTCCTGAGGAAGGTGCTCTGCTGGCAGCTGTCTTATGTCTTCTGGTAATGTTTTCTTACAGGGCAAATGAGGGACCAGCTGCTGATTCAGAGAGAGGAGTTAGCACAGATGTGGCACAGAGCTTACTAACTGGATTTAAAGAAAACTTAAAGGAGGTTAGTCTGTGTATAATGACTTTTTTGGCATGTAAAACCTATTATTTCCTGCTGAACTTTGCCATATGACATTGACCGTTCTAGTTAGAGCACAGAATCCATCTTTCAGCCTATGGGGGGAATTTGCTGTACAAATGCTTTTATTGAAAAGGGCATATAAAAGTACAATACAAACACTGAGTTGTAGCAGATCATTGTCTCAATACAGCGTTGTGTGACATCATTTATCCACAATAATATAGTAATGCCCATCTTATTGAAGAAAAACATACTATTATGTATAAAAGATTATAAAGATTAATAACCACATACAGGGAAAGAAAGGGGGGGGGGTAAGGTGTTAGTCTTTGTGGTGTACCGTATCGCCTTCAAACAAAAGACCAACATATAGGGCTTAATTCTGAGCATCTGTCTGGGCCAACCAATTGCACCTATGGTTGTAGTCAGAATGTTGAATTTCATGTATCAAATTTCAGCAATAGTGAATGAAATTAAAGGGTAATTGCCATTGCAGCCTTCTTATGGCTGCGGTGGGAAAAAACCTGAGTAAGCATAGGCTGAGGGTGGCTGGATTTACAGACACGTGAGCTGGCTGGGATCCGTTGTTGTAACTCCCATTTATTGCTTTGGGAGTTTATAGGAACAGCGCAATGCAGTCTACTCTGCCAGCCATTTCTGTAAGTACGCATACCCCCGGCTGGTGCTTACTGACATTATTATTCCCTTCACAGCCATGAAAGGCTGCAATGGGAATAACGCTTGAGTCCTTTTCAGGCCTAGCTTTTTAAGAGTGCTGGCACACAGTGCAGTTCTGACATGAATTCAGGATGCAGTTTTCAATGTAGTTTAGCAGCCTCATTAACCCCTAGTGTTCTGCATTGTGGGAATGATTTCATTAATTTCAGCTAGCTACAATAAAAAACTGCTTCCTGAATGCATGTCAGAACTGCACTGTGTGCCAGCACCCTAAGGGCTCTTTCACACGAGCGGCTGCCGTCTGAGGATTCCGCTGCGTGTAAGAGAGCCAAGCCTCGTTCAGGAGCAGCAGAGACACGGAGCATTAACATGATTGATAATGCTCTGTGCCTCTCTGTGATCTTTTTACTACAAAATCACAGTGAAATAAAGTTGTCACTGTGATTTTGTAGTAAAAAGATTACAGAGAGGTGCCAGAAGCACAGCTCTGTGTAGTGACTATACAGGGTTGCAAGGATCTTTAATAAAAAGATTAACCCCTTAAGGACCGGGCCTATTTTTGTATTTGCATCCTCGCCAGATTTCAAGAGCCATAACTTTTTTAATTTTCTTGTGGGACAAGTATTTTTTAATAGCACTATTTAATTTACCATATCTTGTATTGGGAAACGGGGGAAAAAAGCAAACTGTTGTTTTTAATTGTACCATTTTGGGGGTACATACGACTTTTTGACCACTTTTTAGGGGGTATAAAGTGCCAAAAATGGTGCATCATGGATTTTTATAATTTAATGCTACACACAATTTAGGACATGGCGATACCTATTATATTTATTGTTTATTTTTATTTGGAAAATTGGGAATGGGCGTAATTTGAGTTTTAAATATTTTTATGTTTTTAAACTTTAAAAAAAAGAAAAAAACTTTCAAGAGGACCTTTCACCACTCCTGACATGCCTGTTTAAATAGCTTCATGCATTCCCCATGTAATAGCAATTCTGGAACATCTATTCTTATGGCTCTATGTTGTGCCATTCCTTTATTATTTGCACAAGAAGTTATGATTGAATTGCTATTTGTCTTCAGTAAGGGAACAGAGAGGAGGTAACAAGTTAGGGGTGTGTACCTGCACAGTCTGAACATGGCAGCACTGATTGGCTAGAGTCAGTCTGTGCAGGTACACACCCCCAACTGGTCACCTCCCCTCTGTTCCTTTACTGGGTTGCCAGTTGCAGTGTGTACAGGTATAGAGTATATACCGTAGTGTACTGATACGTGAGGTACGAGGTATAATAGAGGCAGTGTGTACAGGTATATAGTAAATACAGCAGTGTATTGACGTGAGGTCTAAATTACAGCTCGTACTTCACATATCAGTCCACTGCTGTATACAGTGCCTTGCGAAAGTATTCGACCCCCTGGAACTTTTCAACTTTTTGCCACATTTCAGGCTTCAAACAAAAAGATATAACATTTTAAAATTTTGGTGAAGAATCAACAACAAGTGGGTCACAATTGTGAAGTGGAACGAAATTTATTGGATCATTTAAACTTTTTTTGTAATAATAAAACTGAAAAGTGGGGCGTGCAAAATCATTCGGCCCATTTACTTTCAGTTCAGAAACCTCACTCCAGAAGTTCATTGAGGAGCTCTGAATGATCCAATGTTGTCCTAAATGACTGATGAAGATAAATAGAATCCACCTGTGTGTAATCAAGTCTCCATATAAATGCACCTGCTCTGTGATAGTCTCAGGGTTCTGTTTAAAGCACAGAGAGCATCATGGAGACCAAGGAACACACCAGGCAGGTCCGTGATACTGTTGTGGAGAAGTTTAAAGCCGGATTTGGATACCAAAAGATTTCCCAAGCTTTAAACATCCCAGGAACACTGTGCAAGCGATCATATTGAAATGGAAGGAGTATCAGACCACTGCAAATCTACCAAGACCCGGCCGTCCCTCTAAACTTTCATCTCAAACAAGGAGAAGACTGATCAGAGATGCAGCCAAGAGGCCCATGATCACTCTGGATGAACTGCAGAGATCTACAGCTGAGGTGGGAGAGTCTGTCCATAGGACAACAATCAGTCGAACACTGATTGAAATGGCAAGAAGAAAGCCATTTCTCAAAGATTTCCATAAAAAGTCTTGTTTACAGTTTGCCACAAGCCACCTGGGAGACACACCAAACATGTGGAAGAAGGTGCTGTGGTCAGATGAAACCAAAATCGAACTTTTTGGAAACAATCCAAACTATATGTTTGGCGTAACAGCAACACAGCTTATCACCTTGAACACACCATCCCCACTGTCAAACATGGTGGTGGCAGCATCATGGTTTGGGCCTGCTTTTTATCAGCAGGGACAGGGAAGATGGTTAAAATTGATGGGAAGATGGATGGAGCCAAATACAGGACCATTCTGGATGAAAACCTGTTGGAGTCTGCAAAAGACCTGAGACTAGGACGGAGATTTATCTTCCAATAAGACAATGATCCCAAACATAAAGCAAAATCTACAATGGAATTGTTCAAAAATAAACGTATCCAGGTCTTAGAATGGCCAAGTCAAAGTCCAGACCTGAATCCAATTGAGAATATGTGGAAAGAGCTGAAAACTGCTGTTCACAAACGTTCTCCATCCAACCTCAAAGAGCTCGAGCTGTTTTGCAAGGAAGATTGGGCAAGAATTTCAGTCTCTAGATGTGCAAAACTGATAGAGACATACCCCAAGCGACTTGCAGCTGTAATCGCAGCAAAAGGTGGCGCAACAAAGTATTAATGCAAGGGGGCTGAATAATTTTGCACGCCCTACTTTTCAGTTTTATTATTACAAAAAAAGTTTAAATGATCCAATAAATTTCGTTCCACTTCACAATTGTGACCCACTTGTTGTGGATTCTTCACCAAAAATGTAAAATGTTATATCTTTTTGTTTGATGCCTGAAATGTGGCAAAAGGTTGAAAAGTTCCAGGAGGCCGAATACTTTCGCAAGGCACTGTATCTGAAAACACTACATCTATTATACCTCATACCTCACATATCAGCACACTGCTGTATTTACTATATATCTATACACACTGCATCTATTAAACCTTGTATCTCGCATATCAGTACACTGCTTTATATATTTATATACTATATATCTGTACATATTGCATCTATAATGCTGTGTAATATATGCAGTGTGTGTGTGTGTGTGTGTGTATATATATATATATATATATATATATATATATAGAGCAGTGTACTGATGTAAGACATAGAAGGTATAATAGGTGCAGTGTGTACACATATATGCGGTCAGTTATACATTATGGTCACTGTGCGTGAGGTACATGAGGTAGTGGTCACTGTAACTGTCTGCAGTATTATTTGAGTGAGCAGTGAATAAAAACTGGGCATGTGTGGGGGGCAAATGAAGAGAAAAGAGGAGGAGCTCCTCTCACCACTCCATTCCAGAGTGTATGGATCAATGCAGAGCCGATTGTGAACTTCTAATACTTGCTGTTACGGGTTGAAGGACCTGTGATGTCGTCATCACAGGTCCTGGCAGATGTACTTCTCAAACCTAGGAACTACACCATTTTTGGTGCAGTTCCTTTGCTGGATCCTGCAGGACCTGTGATATTGAAGATGATGTCATCACAGGTCCTGGCAGATGCACTGTTCTAACCTGGTAAATGTGAACGAGTAATCCAAGTTATATGAAAATAAAACATAACTTTTAATATAATTAAACTAAAATATAGAGCCCTTAAATGTGAACAAGGATTAATTTAACACAACATAAAGAGATGGTAGAAAGAAGTGCTCGGCGGCACTTAAAGGGGTTCTCCGGGAATTAAGAAAATTAAAATACTTAAATATTACTTCATTGTAAATATTTTCCCAAATACCTTTCATTAGTTATAATGGCTCATTTTGTCTAGGGAGCAATCATTAGGAGAAACAAAATGGCCGCTGTCCTATTAGTACACACAGAACCTGTCCTAATCACACAGGAGAACAAGTTACTTCACAACACTGAGATAAAGAGCTGCCTCATCCTCCTCTCTGCTCTGCTTGTCAGGGATTATGATCCCAAATACAGATAAGATATTTAGCTGAATCTCTGTAGGAATGGAGTACATGAGGAGACATGAAGTACAGAGAGGAGGTAGGGATGTGGCTGATGAGCAGCAGCACTTGTATACAGTCTCCATTACCACAGTCTGCCCTGTCCGTCCTCGCTGTACTTCATGTCTCCTCATGAACTCCATTCCTACAGAGATTCAGCTGAAGATCTTATCACCTGTATTCAGAATAATAATCCCTGACAAGCAGAGAGGAGGACGAGGCAGCTCTTTACCTCAGTGTTGTGAAGTAACTTGTCCTCCTATGTGATTAGGACAGGTTTTGTGTGTACTAATAGGACGGCGGCCATTTTGTTTCTCCTAATGCTAGCTCCCTAGACAAAACAAGCCATTATAACTAAAGAAAGGTATTTGGGAATATATTTATAATAAAGTAACATTTGCGTATTTTCATTTTCTTAATTCCCGGAGAACCCCTTTAAGAAATAAAAACCACTTGTCCCACCACTCTGTCGACAGGTTCCACTGGCTCCGGTGGTCCAGGAAATAGGGAAAAACCAGGAAAATAAATATAACCCTATCCCTGATCTAAGTGATCAATGGGAACCAAAAGACGGGGAGTGGGCCACTATCCCTAGTAGAGCCCTATCAAGGGGTGCTATCCTGGCCCTGGTGACCTAACCACTGATCACCCGCCCTGATAAGAGTGACCCCGTCCGGAAACCTTTCCCTTAGATAACTGACCCTAAAGCAGCCCTGATCCTAACACTTCCCATGCTTCCCTACACGCATGTTTCGTGTTCAAAACACCTCATCAGGGGAATTTGAGGGAGAGGGGGGTCATGCTGCAAGCTCAGAGGCACAAACAGGGTATAATAAATAGCCCCACCGATAAAAAGCGTTTTGCCTCGGAGACTAACCCGTCCCCGATATGGGGCAGGTTACAAGAGATGGTTGCTGGGAAAAGCAAGGGACGTGAGATATGATGAAAGATCTCACAAGTCCCACTATGGGGGCCGCAACTAGACAGAGGAGATGACTTGCCTGTAACAGTGGCGCGCGCGCCCAATGTTTAAAAGGCCGGAGCCACATGAAAGCGAGGCTTGGCTCCCGGGCTGTGACGCTGATGACGTGTTTGATGACGTCAAGAAAAACTGGGGGTCAGTCAGCACATCCAGGTATGCAGGTGCACGTCACATAGGTGTGGCTGCAAAATAGAATGATAAAACATAAGAAATGCAACAGCACTCTGCGAACACAGACAATAAATTGAGTACATATAATACCGCCATACTCACCATCTACACGATACTAACGCTACATTGTAAATGTGAGATTCTTGGCAGATAATTTTGTACAAAAATTATCTGTGCCTGTCTGCCATACATCAAGGCGATCTCTTTAAGACAGGAACCTAACACTAAACGCCATAGTCACTAGGTGCCATAGCAGCCTCCATTAACTATAGAGGATGCAGGCTCCCAGTTTTTCTTGCAGTTTAGGTGGAGGCGTGGCTGACTCCACCATTTCGGTCGTGCACTCCTAATAACCTGTTTGCCTTACTGGCTGATTTTAATTAGTGCTAGTATAAAGCTGTGTCCTGCTCTCCCTATATGCATTGGAGACCAACTGGTACCAGGAGAGGTGGAACAGAGTGGGCTCAGCATTATATGGAACCTGCATTCCCTGAGCGTTATGGAGGTCGGTGTGGCACCAAGAAGGTATCATATTGTGTGGGCTCGGCCTGCATGTGGAGCCAGCATTCCCTGAATCAGTGGAGGCCATTTTGGCACCATAAGAGGTACAATATAATGTCGGCTTAGCATGCATGTGGAGCCTGCATCCTCTATAGTTAATGGAGGCTGCTATGGCACCTAGTGACTATGGCGTTTAGTGTTAGGTTCCTGTCTTAAAGAGATCGCCTTGATGTATGGCAGACAGGCACAGATAATTTTTGTACAAAATTATCTGCCAAGAATCTCACATTTACAATGTAGCGTTAGTATCGTGTAGATGGTGAGTATGGCGGTATTATATGTACTCAATTTATTGTCTGTGTTTGATGACGTCATCACGTCAAGCACCGCAACGGGAGCATGCACGGCGCAGTCTGGAGACAATCGCTAGGCAACCAGGACGCGTTGTCAGCGCTGCCAGACCTGTGTTTATATGATACTAAACACTATAGGTAATAAGGTATTTGAGGCAAGAATGGTTAAAATTAGCAAATTGGCATAATTGGGCACATAAGAATACACTGTATTCATGAAACACTACAAAGTAAAAAAGAGGGCACAGACATCAATCCCAATGCAAATGTTAGATACACCATTGGGTCTAACTAAGATATAAGATGAAATCAGAGGAAAATAAATCAGATAAAGCAGCTATAGTTAAGCTGCTCATTCAATCCACCAGGGGAGACAGTGCGTAGCAAGAAAATCCAACGTGCTTCATGCTGTAAGAGGGTGCGATCCCAGTTACCACCACGTATGGGAGGTTTTACTACCTCTATGCCAATAGCCTTTATACATTTTGGGTTGCCCTGATGACAGTCATGGACATGTCTGGCTACTGCTGTATCACGTTTATTTTCTATGTCTCCGAGATGCTCGCCTATACGTCGGTGTAATTCACGTCTTGTTTTGCCAATATATTCCTTTTGGCAGGGGCGTAGCTAAAGGCTCATGGGCCCTGGTGCAAGAGTTCAGCTTGGGCCCCCCTTCCTTTAGTGCTCTGTGTGTCTTCTTATGCGGCACAAGGGTCTTTAGGCCCCCTCAGGCTCCTGGGCCCGGTAGCGACTGCTACCTCTGCACCCCCTATAGCTACGCCCCTGCCTTTTGGCATTCGCAGGTTATTTTGTAAATCACGCTTTGAGTGCGGCAAGTGATAAAACCATCAATCTGAAAAGTATGTTGCAAGTTAGTGCTATAGAAAAACTTAAAGGGAACCTGTCATCAACTTTATGCTGACTGTACTGAGGGCAGCATAAAATAGTGACAGAAATGCTGATTTCAGCGGTGTGCCACTCATCAGCTAAAAGTAAGTGGGTGCTGAGAACCAACATCACAAACATTGCATTCCAGGCCTTGAAAAGAGTCATATCTACCTGAGAAGAGTCATGGTTATTCCTAATCTCCTGCTCTCCCCACCTATCTGCTGATGACTGGCAGTTCTCTCCTAGAGAGAAAGGGAGAAAACTAGGTAGAAGCCTGTCAGTCATTATCAGGTGGGCAGGGAAAGCAGGAATTCATGAATAACCATGACTCTTCTCATGAAGATTTGACTCTTTTCCAGGCCTAATCTGCAATGTTTGTGATGTTGGTTCTCGGCAACCACTTACTTTTAACTTATAAATGACAGACCGCTGAAATCAGCTCACCTGTCTCTACTTTATTCTGCTGTTAGTATGGGCAGCATAAACGTGATGACAGGTTCCCTTTAACACTCTGGATGGTGCCGCAAGCTATACAACCACTACACCTAAAGCAGCCCTTTGGTTCACGGTTTAGCCAGGTGCCTTTCTGTTGTATAGGGGTATAGTGGCTCTGAACCAAAATATCACATAAGCTGCTTCCTTTTCTGAAGGTGACCTGGGGATAGTCATGGATTATCTCATGGATGTCAGGGTCCATCAGCAAAATGGGCCAATGTTTGTTTAAAATTTCTTTAGCTTGGTTGGCGGCACCATAAAAAGTGATAATGAAACAGACCTTCAAGTCCGTGGCTGACCTCTCTTTAGGGATAAGGAGTTCAGTCCAGTCTGTGGCAAGGGCTGACTGGAAAGCTGTCCGTAGCGTCTAGTCAGGGTATCCCCTAGAGCAAAATCTACCCCTGAGGTCAGCTGCCTGTTTAACGAAGTCCCCAAAGAGATATGGGCCCGGTACATAATGACGAAGCATCATCAAAGACGATGGTCGACTCCCACCAGCCCAGGAGCAAATTAGCATAAGATGGTGCACAAGAACAGCCCATGGCTGTGCCCCTGAGCTGGTGGTAGAGTCTCCCATTAAACAGAAAGAAGTTGTGGGTAAGCAAGAACCGAAGCAGTTTAAGGACAAAGTTGTTGTGTTCCCGAAACTGCACTCCCCTCATGCTCAAAAAATACTCGACTGCCCGTAGGCCAAAGTCATGGGGGATGGAAGAATAGAGTGCTTCAACATCTATGCTGCACAGGATAGACCCACTGTCAATGGTGATCCCTTCAAGCCTTTTGAGCAGATCCATAGTGTCTCTCGTGTAAGATGGTAAAGACAACACAAAAGGCATAAGGATCCGGTCAATGTATACTCCCAAGTTTTGGCACAGACTACTAACACCTGAGACAATCTGTCTCCCTTTCTTTTTTTTTTTTTTTTTTTCTTAAACCTTTATTTGACAATAAACAACATACAAGTGTACAAAAGCGTACAACACATAATAACATCCTGCTGTTCAAAATAAGCAGAATCTTACATAATCAAGGTACATATCAGGTATATAGTCAGCACATAAAGAGTTATATTTAGGGCTTCTAATAAAATACCTTGCCGTGTAAACCCCACAGAGTGACAATCTCGGCTATTTGTTTAGGGTACTTGCAACTTCCCGAGAGTGCCCTTTAGCTGTTCTGTGAGATACCACTGCGTGAGAGTGAAAGGTCTCATTACTGACTCTATCTCAGATACCGAAAGTAACTATGTAATAATGTTGAGGGGAGAACTCAATGGGTTCGTAGGAGATCAGATCGGCTGTCCTAATTGACAGACGTGGTGCGCACTCAATAACTCAAGACGGACACAAATATCAGTTTGGAGTCATCCTCACGTCAGGGGCTCTCAGGTGGTCTGGAGCTGACTCAGTTTATTACCAAACGTATATACACAGGAAGAGAGGCAGGACATTTCCCAACAAGCCAGTAAGAGTTAAACACATATAGTCTTTGTTCTTCTAGACACTCATGTGGAGATGTCCCATTGGCTGCCTTCTGTAATGGTGTAGAATTTTGCACTCGGTGTAGACCTTTGCACTCAGTGTAGATCTTTGCACTCAGTGTAGATCTTTGCAGACGAATCCAGGATGTAGAGACCATCTTAAAATTGCATAGCTTAAAGAGAATACAATAGCACACTGTCTGTACCATGACAGCCAAGATATATGTCCAGATGTCTGAACATGGGAAACTCAGTATTTCCTCATTACCAATTTATAGAATAATGTATATCTGCCCTAACAATCCCCCCTAAATACTGATGTTTTCACATGTTCATACACTTCCCCTTCCTACAAGTTACCATCACCCAGGGGGAAGAGGGGGTTGGGAATCTTCACCAGTTTGAGACCAGCAACCCCTGTTGGGTTACCACCCTTTGTACCTGGACTTTTCTGGGTTTTGGTAACCATCTTTCCCTTACTCTAGGTAATTTGGTTTGTAACTTGGTAATGTTCTGAGTAACCCAGTTGACGTTTTTATTCACGGTAACCATGGATATTAGAGATCCCCATCCTGCAGCTACTTGGTCTCTGGCTTTGAATTCGTTTGGATCCCCCCTTGGCACACCTATGGCATCAATATAAACCTGGGAGTCAAAACTCCCTCCTGGAGCTTTGGTTTCTTGTCTCCTACGGCTGGCGTGTACAGGAGAATCACAGGGAATTATCTTACCTAGATGGAGGCCCTGTGCAGTCTGTTGAGACACGGTGGATAGCAGAGTTGTAACCTGTCAGCCCCTCCTCCAGTGTGCATCACTCAGGAATATGGTATTATCAGCACAATTGGAGGATGGGTCTCTCTGTAACCCACTTCATACCCTTACAATACACTCCACCCCTGGTTCTTCCACATTCATTCATTTTTACCATCCAATAACAGAACCTCTTCTACAGGTATAGCCTAATCATTTGACAGAAAACTACAGGACCATTGGATTCCTAAAAAAAAGAACAAAAATAAAAAACTGTGTGTTGGACTAACAAGAAGTATCTCACTGAGGTCTTCTTCACTTCTGATCTTCTTGGATAACAAAGTCTCTGGTATAAAGTCAAATGTCCATTTCTTGATGTTTGTTATTATAAATTTCAGTCTATGACCCCTCCTTATGTATGTGAAGGGGTTTGCAGGTGTAGATGTCGGTGCAGATCTTAGAGCCTCTTATCAGTGGGTGATAGACAGTCCATTACCTTGTCTGTGGGAGGAGCTTTGACACAAGGACCTCCCCCCCTCACTGGTCTGCAGATCATTGCATCAGCATAGCAGACCAGTGGTTGAAGCCTTTCCATGCTCGGGTGACAGTCAGGTCACTGAAAACTGTCTCTTACCACACCTTGTTGACTTGACGTAGCAGCCCCTGGACTTTTCTGAGGTTGCCAGTCCTGGCTCTTTTTCGCTGCACACATGTAAGATGTACTGGAACAGTCCCACACAATCAAGAAAATGTCAATTCAAAAACTCAGTTCATATTAGAAAAAGCCGTTGATGAGGTGGTTTTCTCTCCACCTCTGCATCAAATAAAACAAATGTCCTTAGAACTTTTGTCAGTCCAACACTGTATGTAAATAACTCTTACCAATGATACCACAGTAGTCCTCTGCCAAAGAAAATAAACTTTTCTGAAATTCTAAACTTGATCTTAAGTACACACAGTACTGCACATTAAACAATAGCAATGCATGGATATTAGTTTTTGCAGTGTAAAACCTTTTAAACCAAATGAAACACAACCCCATCAATATCAGTGTAGTCATAACCCTTCTTGAGATACCCAATGCTGTTTGGTGTTAACTTAATGTGTTATTTTGTGTATTTTGAACATCTTGTAGAAGTACCCAGCTTTCCTGGATGTGGAAATGAATGGACTGTTTTGTTTCCCTTGAATCAACACAGGACTTGTCTTTCATGGGGGAAGAGGGGATGGGCACAAAGGATGTCGTTGTGTCTGGGACATCCCCCCGTCCTTCCCCTCAAATCATTTAAGTCCACCCCTTCTGGTCGGACTGTGTGATCCTTCCCCTTTCTATTAGTCTGGTCTCAACTGTCCATGAGGACAGATCTCTGATGTTAAGAGTACAGTTAACATATAACAAGTAACCACAAACACTGAAACAAACAGATCTGACAATACAGACATGAACACATAAAGGGCCCATTGGAAACGTTTAAAAAAATGTAGAGCTCAATCAAAATATTTGGTACCAAAAAATATCCCAAGAAAGAAAATAAAAATAATAAAATAAAATAAAAATCCCCAATGCGCATTATACTCCATACACATTTCACACACAGTTCTGCTGAGCATCCATCAATCTTCACACCTTCAAACACATTCAACACAACTACAACTTCAAGCTGCATGCATTCACATTCCACTGAATGAGTCGACTCCCATCCACACAGCTTTCCGGAATACAGATACACTCACAGGAAACCACACCACACTAGGCACATAAACTATTGTCTTGGCTCTTGCACATTTATAAGCTGCTAGGAAGAGAAAAAAGAAAAGTTATTAATTGATCTTCACTCTTCTGTGTCAGATATATAACCAATCTGCAGCAACAACAAAGGAACACTTCTAAACCTTAAGTCACTTACAAATTCTTGCCTCAGCCCACCACAGCTATCAGCCCCCCCCCCCCTTCCTGACTCTTATCTCTCAAGGATTCATCCAGCTTTCCTGAAACTTCAACAAACAGCAGACTAGTTGGGGGGATAAGACTTATACAATACCACCATCTATTTGACTATGGGTATTGTTCAACCTTCTTCAAACCTTCTTCAAACAGTTTCAACCTTTCACATCAACCAGACAATACTTTATGGCCCACATATCTTCTTAGTGTAGCCATATTGGCCCACACTAGGTTACAATGCTTATTCTTTCATTACGGTTCCCACCTCTAATGCTATGGTCACAGATCTTTCCTACTTGAACACCCACATAGCATTAGGTTCAACAAAACTTAAACAGTTTATTTCTAAACACAAGTGCCTTTCTGATGGTAGACACTTGGGCTCTTTTATCTCTTGAGCAACTCCTTTGCATTTTTCACATCTTTTTCCTTCTCTTTGTTCTACCAGACTGACAGCCCTAGAAGCTCCAACAGGAAAGTTGGGCTTCTTTTTAAACAAAAACATGACGCCTTATCAATATGGCCACCTATTGATCCGAGCCCCTTATCTTCAATCCACCAAGAAGGGAGGGAAGTTATGAATCATAAATCATAAATCATAAATAATAAATCATAGGTTCCCGATCGCAATCGCTTTGCAACCTCGCCGTCTTCGATCCTGGGGAGATTCGCTCAATGGGCGTGATAAGCACTGCTCAGCGCGTCCTACCGTGACTACACCGTCACTCACTACACTATCTCTACTACTTACTTATTAAAGGTAACTCTCGGGCTACTCCCTATTGAGGTTACCACAGAGCTGTCAGTCTGGGTCCCTATGCAACCGATCTGAGTCCTCTTAGTGACCTTCTATATACTTTATCTAAGTTCGGACCCTCAGCGGAGACCACCCTTCAGTCCGGTCACTATGGACTCACCCACAGTACCCGTAAGTCTAGTCTCCTCTGTCCCACGTCCCTCGAATCACAGGCAAATTATCACATACAATGTATATGAAAAACTTACCGTGATCGTGGAGGTTGATCAAGCCTCAATTTCGGGAGACAGGAATTTCGGAGATGTCGACTACCTTCGGATATCAGGGTATGGGTGCTCCTTTTTGAGGGCCTCACCTGGAGCACCAAGCTGTTGAGGGGAGAACTCAATGGGTTCGTAGGAGATCAGATCGGCTGTCCTAATTGACAGACGTGGTGCGCACTCAATAACTCAAGACGGACACAAATATCAGTTTGGAGTCATCCTCACGTCAGGGGCTCTCAGGTGGTCTGGAGCTGACTCAGTTTATTACCAAACGTATATACACAGGAAGAGAGGCAGGACATTTCCCAACAAGCCAGTAAGAGTTAAACACATATAGTCTTTGTTCTTCTAGACACTCATGTGGAGATGTCCCATTGGCTGCCTTCTGTAATGGTGTAGAATTTTGCACTCGGTGTAGACCTTTGCACTCAGTGTAGATCTTTGCAGACGAATCCAGGATGTAGAGACCATCTTAAAATTGCATAGCTTAAAGAGAATACAATAGCACACTGTCTGTACCATGACAGCCAAGATATATGTCCAGATGTCTGAACATGGGAAACTCAGTATTTCCTCATTACCAATTTATAGAATAATGTATATCTGCCCTAACAATAAAATTGCGCCACTTTTTTAAAAACTTGGTAATATTCCCTTCTTTACTGCGCTCTGCCTCTTTGCGTTCCAGGGCCAGAAGATCTTTCAAACCGCGTATGATCCGGTCTTTGGAAGGTGCATATGGCTGTAGCCAACATTGTAGGAGGCATCTTTTTGTCACCAGACAAATCGCATGGAACAGCACAGGGAGTTTTCTCTCTCTTGGGCCCTCAGCTCCCATTTCTTCCCAATAATGAAAGAGAGAGATCATTGGTTGCAGTGGAATTTTTATATTCCAAATATCAGTTATTACTTGGGCTATTTGTTTCCACAAATGGCCAGACTGTGGGCAGCTCCACAGCCCATGAAACAAATCTGTTTTAGGAGTCGCACACTTAGGGCAACTAGTCAATCTGTCGGGTCCACTGGGAGCAGGGGGCAGGTTAAAAGCATAGATGGCATTGTGCATAATCCTAAAATGTGTGTCTCTCCAGGACTCATTGAGCACAGTTCTTCTTAAAGCTCCCCATCCTACCAAAATTTTCTCCTCAGCCTCTCTATCTTCCAAGATCTGTGCCCATGCCCTAAAGGACAGTGGGGGCAAGCCATCCCCCAAGGCCTCCCGTACCTGAAAATAGAGCCAAGAGATTGACTGTGGACCAGAGCCACGCAAAAGAATCTTATCAAATCTATTTTGAGTTGTTTCTTGCGATAGGTCCGACAATCTATCCGACAAGAATCTTTTTACCTGAGCATATTGGATACATTGAAAATGTTGTAAATCATATTTGTCTGTTAACTCAGACAAAAAAGACAGCCATCTTCTTTCTGTAGCATGCATCACATGCTGAGCTGTCAATATTCCCTTATCTCGCCAGTATTTAAAACGAGTATTGTGCCTCCCCTGTTCAAACTCTGGGTGCTTCCATAGTGGTAGATGTTTTGAGACCCTATAACAGTTTGAAATCTTTTCTAACTGCTTTCCAAGACGCCCACGTGTGTCGAAACAGAGCCGACTGTTTTAAATGAGCTGGCAGATCACTCAACCTGGTATGTAACAGCGCGCAGGGATCCCAAGGGGAGCAGAGATTCCTCTCCAAAACATAGTCTGAGTGGTAATTTGTATGTCTCACCCAGTCTATGATGTGGCGGAAAATACAGGACAGATTATACAGACGGATATTCGTAGATTCATACCCCCCTTTACCCTCAGAGCCATGAGTTTCTTAATACCTATTCTTGGGCGTCTCCCCTGCCAGAGAAAGTTTGAGAGTTCCCCATGTAGCCTGGAAATATCTAGATGTTTGATGAGCAGAGGTAGAGTCTGCAAGGGATACAATAACCTAGAGAAGCTCCTCATTTTAAACATATGAATCCTGCCTAGCAGGGATACTGGAAGGTTGTGCCACTTTTTCAATTCACAAATTATTTTGTGAATTAAGGGGGTATAGTTTAAAGCATATAATGTGTCTGGTGTGGCCCCTATCTTGATCCCTAAATAAGTTATGTAATGTCTGGCTATGGGTTTCTGGCATACGGATGGCCGGACTAAGCCCATATCCCCCCGTTTCAAACATAACAGATTTCACTTTGATATATTAAGCTTGAAACCAGAGAATCTCCCGAAACGAGTTATGTTGTCTAACACATTTTGTAGCTCCATTTGAGGCTTATTCATGAACAAGAGAACATCGTCTGCAAAAAAGGCTGCCTTCAGTTCCACCTTCCCTACCTTAATGCCCTCATACCCTTTATATTCAAGCAAAAATCTCACCAAAGGCTCGATTGCTATATTGAATAACAAGGGAGATAAGGGACATCCCTGTCTGGTACCTCTGTGCAAAGCAAAAGGACCAGACAAAAAGCCCGGAATGCCAATTCTAGCTTGTGGGTTAGCATACATGTTTTGTAAGTAGGTCCGAAATGGGCCTGTTAGTTTCAGTTTGTCTAGCACCTGCCCCAGCCACTCCCAATGTATGTTATCGAAAGCTTTTTCAGCATCCAAAGTGACTAGGGCAGGCGCCGACATATTCCCCCCCCATCCCTGACCACAGCATCTAACGCAGCTAAAACTCTGCAAATGTTGGTAACCACCGATCTCCCCTTAACAAAACCCACCTGAGCTGGACTTATTAGACTAGGCAAGATGCCGGCCAATCGGTTCGCTAGTAATTTTGAAAAGATCTTTAGGTCTTGATTTATGAGGGAGATCGGACGGTAAGATGCAGGGTCTTCAGGAGGTCTGCCCTCCTTGGGAAGCAACCTAATATAGGCCATATTCATCTGTTGGGATATCGATTCTCCCTGTAAGATCTTATTGCCAACACAGGAGAGGATGGGAGAGATCTGTATCTTCAGTAGTTTATAGAATTCCCCTGTATAACCATCGGGACCTGGGGCTTTGTGTCCAGGTAAATGAGAATTGTAGCTTGGATCTCGTCTGCTGAGAGAGGAGCATTCAACAAGGAAAGCTGTTCTTCCGTCAATGTGGGAAGTTTTATTGCGTTTAGAAAAACCGATGCATCCCCATCCATCTCCTCAGGAGATCTATATGGGTCGGAATAATAGGATTTGAATATCTTAAGGATTTCTAAAGGATCCGATGTCGGAGAACCATCTGACCTACGGAGATGGATGTAGTGAGTTCTCGGTCGCTTTTCCTTTGCCAAATTTGCCAGCATCCTTCCTGCCTTATTCCCATATTTATGGAATTCCAATTCCCATTGAGACCTATAAAGGTCTTCCCTCCTATCTGCCCATAGCTCAAACTGTTTCTGTGCCTCAATCCAGTCCTGCTTAGTCTGGGGGGTTGAGTGTGATAAAAATGCTCTATACGTCTGTTGGACTGCTGTGTTAGCAGCGGTCTATTTAGCTTTTATTGCTTTCTTCAGCCCTGCTACATGTTGGATTAACCTGCCTCTCAGTACTGCCTTACCCGCCTTCCAGAACAAAATAGGGTCTGTAATATGTTCTTGGTTCGTAGTGCTATATTCCAGCCACCAACCCCGTATCAAAGTTGCAAAAGCGTCATCTCTGGCAAGAAAAGAAGGGAAATGCCAAATATAATCCGCTCCCCTTGGGATTGCATCCGCCATCGCCAAAAGCACAGGAGAATGATCCGAGATCACCAGATCTCCAATGGAAACCTCCTGAATCCTGGTCAGTATCTGGGAATCAGTGAACCAATAATCGATCCATGACCAGGAATTTTGTGCATGCGAAAAATGTGTATTCCCTATCATCGGGGTGCACGGTTCTCTAGACGTTAACCAGGGAAGTATCCTCCAACAAGGGGGCTAACGGGACTTTCGCTATAGCTTTGTGGGTATTGGTACCTGTCTCATACTTCCTATCTGCATCAATTGCTACTACTGCATTGAAATCCCCACCTAGAATTTTATCCCTAATAGGGTCTTGAAGATACTTGTCCCTCAGAGAGTCAAAAAAGGGTATTAAGGTCACATTAGGGGCATATACATTATATAGGTTAAATTGCCCTGTGGGGTCAGTAAAAGTCAATACTAACAACCTACCATCATCATCTCTTGAATGCAATTGCACTTTGTTTAACATTCTTATGTATTAAAGTGAGAACTCCTGCCTTTCCCTGTACAGCCGGAGAACCATACACCTCTCCTACCCACAGTTTAGCCATTCTCCGAAAATCAGACTCGGCAAGGTGCGTTTCCTGCAGAAGGGCAATGTCCGCACCTAGGCGTTTAAGGTGGCGAAGCACCAACATGCGCTTCTGCGCGGAACACAAGCCCTTTACATTCCACGTGACTATTTTAACCATTTGGAAATGCAAAGTGATCTTTTTCGTTCAGCGTACCTTGTATCATAGACATGGAAAATAACAGCAGGATATCAGAAAACATAAAACTGAACTTTAGCAACGACAAACCGTGCCACATTATGAAGTCTCACTCTTGGCACAAAATCAGCTATACAGGACTCCCTCTTTTCTTGTACCCATCATCACTCCGCCTCTATGTTCTTCCAAAGGTATAGATGAGGAGAGAGAAGGAGTAAATTAAACTGGTAATATAATCTAAATATAAACGGTTTATGTCCCAGCATTAATTAAGCAAAGCTTATCAGTTAGTGACGGCAGGTCATAATCAGCGACTATATTTCCTCTGCTCCTTGGCTGCCGGTGTGGCTCGATCCAAAGCTTGTCTCGTCGGTCCTGGCGATGAGCTTGGCGAGGCCCGTTGCGTATGGCGGGAAACAGGACTATCCACGATGTTGTCTCGATGAGGTTGATATGGGCCTTGAGCAAAGAATGCTTCCGCTTCAGAGGCAGACTCAAAGGTCTTATATGTTCCGTTGGCACAGCGAACTCGCAATACTGCGGGATAGATGAGTTGGAACCTTATATTGCGCTGGTGAAGAGAGGTACAAATACCACTGAAGGTTCTTCTCTTTTTGGTTACTGTTGCCGAGTAATCATTGGATAGCATAACTTTATGACCCTGGAAAGTCAGTGGCTCTTTTCTCGCTCTATAAGCTCTAATGATATCCTCTTTGTCAGTGAAGTCCAAGTACTTTATGATTACTTGCCTGGACCTGGAGGGCCCCGTTTGAGCGTTGTCATGCCCCTCAGTTGTATTCGTAGTACTAGGCCCCAACCTGTGCGCCCTTTCCACCTTTCTCGGCGCTGATAAACCCAGAGCTGTGGGAGGATCAAACTCACAAAGATGTCTCAATTCCGAGCCTGGAACTTCCTCTGGTAGTCCCACCAAACGTAAGTTGCTGTGGCACGATCGGTTCTCTAAGTCATCTACTTTTTCCCTCAGCTCTCCTACCGTGCATTGCAACTTCGATATCGTGGAGTTGGCGCCGCCAAGGTCTTCCTCTATACAAGTTGTGCGTTGTTCAAGTTCATCTACATGGTCGCTTTGTTGCGTGAATGTCTCCTGTAACTCTGTGAGGGCCGATTGAACCGTAGCCAACAGGGAGGCCTTGAGGTCTGGGGCTAGATGTTTGGCTACTTCCACAGCAAGTCGCTTTAGATCAGCCGCCGGCAACGGGCTCTGACCGAAGATGTCATCTTGTGAGGCCGCAAGTTGTAGATCCCGCGGCGTGTCATCAGATGGATCAGTATGTTGTTCAGGCGCCATCTTTGACACGCTGGCCGGTAGAGCTGTATCTAGATCCTCTCCGTCTCCTGGCTTCTTACCACTCCGCAGTAAGTACCTCTCCATAAACTTAGGAGAAAATGCGGGTAGTCCCGCACTTTGTATGGGATATTTGAGCCCTAGGGCGATGTTTGGAGGGTATTGCTGCCGAGAACAGCGGCGGAGCTCACATCACCGTGTCACTCCATACCAGCGCCGGAAACGGAAGTCTTCTGTCTCCCTTTTAATGGGAATGTGCCCTTGTGTATTTTAGGCAAACAGTAAAAGGTATCTGTGACCGGAAACTTGGGGTATAAATACTCGTACTCTTCTTTGGAAATTAATTTCTTTGATCGGGCATCCAGAAGAATGTCTCTCAATTCAATCAAAAATGTTTCTGTGGGGTTGGAGGGGAGTATAGCATAATTAGTTCTGTCATTTAGAATATTTTCACACAACTTCTTATAGTCAGTGGAATTCATGATGACTGTATTTTCTCCCTTGTTTAAAGGTTTAATTGTAGCAGACAAATCGCTTCTAAGGGAGGAAATTGCTGCCCTCTTACCCCTTGTGCAATTGGAAAAAGACTTAGCTGGGGACATCATAGATAAATCTGCTGTAACCAGTTGAAGAAAGACATCTACACAGGAAATATCTCCTGGTGGGGGCATACGGATGCTCTTATTATGTAAGGATGTAAATGGGCCCTCACCAACAATTCTAGTATGCTCCTCATTAAGGCTCTGTAATAACTTGACGTCTGCAAGTATATCATTGGGGATTCCTAAGTCCTGGCACTGTCGCTTGTCCTTGTTTTTAAAGAATTTATGCCACCTGAGTTTACGTATAAAGAGATGTAAATCTTTTACCCAGGTAAAGATGTCCAAGCAACGTGTCGGAACAAAGGACATACCCTTGCTTAAAATTGCCATTTCCTCGTGGTTTAGATGTCTGTCCGATAGATTAATTATTTCTTTCTGGGCCTGTGGATCCCTCGTGGATCTACAAAATAGCTTGCAGCATGCCCCCCCCCCTCAAATTCCCCTGATGAGGTGTTTTGAACACGAAACATGCGTGTAGGGAAGCGTGGGAAGTGTTAGGATCAGGGCTGCTTTAGGGTCAGTTATCTAAGGGAAAGGTTCCGGACGGGGTCACTCTTATCAGGGCGGGTGCTCAGTGGTTAGGTCACCAGGGCCAGGATAACACCCCCTGATAGGGCTCTACTAGGGATAGTGGGCCACTCCCCGTCCTTTGGTTCCCATTGATCACTTAGATCAGGAATAGGGTTATATTTATTTTCCTGGTTTTTCCCTTTTTCCTGGACCACCGGAGCCAGTGAAAGCTGTCGACCGAGTGCTAGGACTAGTGGTTTTTATTTCTTAAGTGCCGCCGAGCACTTCTTTCTACCATCTCTTTATGTTGTGTTAAATTCATCCTTGTTCACATTGAAGGACTCTATATTTTAGTTTAATTATATTAAAAGTTTTCATTTTCATATAACTTGGATTACTCGTTCACATTTACTGATTTAAGTTTGTAGTCCTTAATTTATCTTGGTATCGTAATTCCTCGATTTAGTGCTCTTTTGACTGTTCTAACCTGGGAACTACAGTTTACACTGTGCCGTTCCCTTACAGGACCTGTGATGAGATCATCAAAGGTCCTTTAGCTTTAGGAAGATAGATGGGAGCAATTAGGGGGCGGGGCCTCTCCTCCACTGCGGGCCCCCCTTCCTCAGGGGCCCCATAGCAGCTGTGTGGTCTGCCTATATGGTAGGTACGCCACTGTAAGTAAGCACCATATAATCATCTCACAAACACATTGGTCAACAATAACCAGAAAGTCTGGGAACTCTTCACTGTTTACTTTTATTAAGTAATTGAGAAAAAAGCTCAAATACAGATTGTGGTTACATTTACATTGTGTTATTTGTCTTTTCAGCGCTTTCAGTACACTGTTGTGGATGGAAATCATTTTGTGCATTTGAATGAACCAGAAAAGGTTGCCAGAATCATTGTTAATCAGCTGTATGAACGGCCTTATATTCACTCACGGCTTTAATATTTGATGGTGTCACCTTTCAGAAGTGGATGGTGTATGAAGATATCATTCTCAAATGCATCTAAACAAGAAATAACCCAAACAGGGTGTCCAAAAACATCAGTTCCAAAACTAGAGTTTATCTTTTATTGGAAGGACTAAACTCTCCAAATCTGCAATTGATCAAAATGACTAACTTGTGTGACATAGTAATAAATCAGTTTTTCTATTTTAATCTTTTGTACACAGTTTATTTTGGTTAAGCAATTCCAAGAACCTTTTAGGGTGCTGCTTGTTGAAACAACTGGAAATTCATACATTTTTACATACTTTTTTGTGTTGTAGCATTTTTTGTCACTTTTTTTTGTTTTATTTACGTATGTCCAATTGAGAAGTCTATAGGAAAATGGCTGAAAAATGCCACAGCCAGAAAACTGCAAAAATTGATATTTTACTGTGCAAGCCTTCTACAAGATCATTAATAAATATATTGAAGAGAATAGGGCCCAATACTGACTCCTGTGGTACCCCACTAGTGACAGTGACCCAATCTGAATATGTGCCGTTAATAACCACCCTCTGTTTTCTATCACTGAGCCAGTTACTTACCCACATACAGACATTTTCTCCCAGGCCAAGCATTCTCATTTTATATACTAACCTTTTATGTGGTACCGTGTCAAATACTTTGGAGAAGTCCAGATATACGACATCCATTGATTCGCCGCGGTCCAGTCTAGAACTTACCTCCTCATAGAAACTGATTAAATTGGTTTGATATGACCGATCCCTCATGAAGCCATGCTGATATGGAGTTATTTGCTTATTTTCATTCAGGTACTCCCAGATAGTATCTCTTAGAAAACCCTCAAACAGTTTACCCACAACAGATGTTAAACTTACCGGCCTATAGTTCCCGGGCTCTGTTTTTGGACCCTTTTTGAATATTGGCACCACATTTGCTATGCGACAATCCTGTGGAACACTCCCTGCTTTCTCCTCATCGCTCTCTGCAACTCCCCCCTCATTACTCTGTAAGGGGCTGACACCTTCAGGTTTATACTTTTTACCATTTATATAATTAAAGAACATTTTAGGGTTAGTTTTACTCTTTTTGGCGATTAGTCTCTTGGTCTCTAGTTTGGCTGTTTTTATTTGTCTTTTACATATTCTATTTTTTTCCTTTATAGTTTTTCAATGCTTCCTCGCCACCCTCCTGCTTTAGTGATTTAAATGCTTTCTGTTTGTCACTTAATGCTTTCTTTACAGTTCTATTTATCCACATTGGTTTTTTCTTGTTCCTTAACCTTTTATTCCCATAAGGTATGTACCTCTCACAATTCGATATTAGGATGCTTTTAAAAATATCCCATTTTGTGGCTGTATTTTTATTTTTGAGGACTTTGTCCCAGTTAGTTAGGCCTATGGCCTCTCTTAGTTGACTAAATTTTGCTTTTTTGAAGTTCGGTAATTTATACATAGTATTTATACATAGTTATTAGATCTCCCCTCAGTCGTCTTTTTTTCTAAAGTGAATAACCCTAATTTTGATCATCTTTCTGGGTACTGTAGTCCACCCATTCCAGTAATTACTTTAGTTGCCCTCCGCTGAACCCTCTCTAGCTCAGCTATGTCTGCCTTATTCACAGGAGCCCAGAACTGTACACAGTACCCCATGTGTGGTCTGACTAGTGATTTATAAAGTGGCAGGACTATGTTCTCATCTCGGGCATCTATGCCCCTTTTGATGCAACCCATTATCTTTCTGGCATTGGCAGCAGCGGCCTGACACTGGTTTCTACAGCTTAGTTTGCTGTTCACTAAAATTCCTAGGTCCTTTTCCATGTCAATGTGGCCCAGTGTTTTACCATTTAGTGCGTACTGGTGACTTGCATTATTCCTTCTCATGCGCATAACCTTACATTTGTCAGTGTTAAATCTGCCACTTCTCTGCGCGAGCCTCCAATCTATCCAGATCCATCTGTAGCAGTGTACAGAATAGGGCCCAATACTGACCCCTGAGGTACCTCACTAGTGATTGTGACCCAATCTGAGTATGTACCGTTAATAACCACCTTCTGTTTTCTATCACTGAGCCACTTACCCACATACAGACATTTTCCACCAGTCCAAGCATTCTCATTTTATATACTAACCTGTGGTACAGTGTCAAATGCTTTGGAGAAGTCCAGATATACGACATCTATTGATTTGTTGCGGTCAAGTCTAGAACTTACCTCCTCATAGAAACTGATTAAATTAAATTAGTTTGACATTACCGATCCCTCATGAAGCCATGCTGATATGGAGTTATTTGCTTATGGTCATTGATAGAGATAGCATCTCTTAGAAAACCTTCAAACAGTTTACCCACAACAGACATTAAACTTACCGGCCTATAGTTTCCGGGCTCTGTTTTTGGACCCATTTTGAATATTGGCCTTAAATCCTTAAATATCAGAAACAAGGGTCTGGCTATGACATTACTTAATTCTCTTAGGATATGGGGGTGTATGCCATCCGGTCCTTGCTATTTGTCTATTTTAATTTTTTTTAAGATGCTACTTTACTACTTCCTGGGTCAGACACTTTTAATGGTGAATTTACTTTTACATTCTGCATTTCATCTGACAGTTTATTTTCCTCAGTGAATATAGTGGAGAAAATAATATTTAATAGCTTTGCTTTCTTCTCATCGCTTCTCATTACTCTGTAAAGGGCCGACACCTTCAGCTTTATACTTTTTGCCATTTATATTATTGAAAAAAAAACATTTTAGGGTTAGTTTTCCTCTCTTTGGCAATTAACCTCTTGGTCTCTAGTTTGGCTGCTTTTATTTGTCTTTTACATAGTCTGTTTTTTCCTTATAGTTTTTCCAATGCTTCCTCGCTCCCCTCTTTATTTAGTGACTTAAATGCTTTCTTTTTGTCATTTATTGCTTTCTTTACAGTTCTATTTATTCACATTGGTTTCTTTCTTGTTCCTTAACCTTTTATTCCCATAAGGTATGTACCTCTCACTATTAGATTTTAGGATGCTTTTAAAAATATCCAATTTTGTGGCTGTATTTTTATTTTTGAGGACTTTGTCCCAGTTAGTTAGGCCTATGGCCTCTCTTATTTGGCTAAATTTAGCTTTTTTGAAGTTTGGTATTTTTGCTCCTCCTTGAAGAAACACTCTTTTGAATGACAATTGGAAGGTTATTACTTTATGGTTACTATTTCCCAGGTGTCCTGCAACCTGCACATCTGTTGTTCTGTCAGGTCTATTGGTTAATACTAAGTCCAGTATGACCGTCCCTCTAGTCGGGTCCTGAACCAGTTGGGAAAGGTAATTGTCTTTGGTTATTGCCAAGAAGTTTCGTTTATGAGATATACAGGTTTCAGTTTCCCAGTCTATATCTGGGTAGTTAAAGTCCCCCATAATAACGACCTCGTTATGATTTGCCGCCTCGCCTATTTCATTTAGTAGATTTTCTGTGGACTCTGGTATATTAGGTGGTTTATAATAAACTCCTATTAGTATTTTATTATTGTTTTTGCCTCCATGTATTTCTACCCACAGTGACTCCACATCTTCATGTCCCTCACTTATATCTTCCCAGAGTGTGGGCTTTAGACAGGACTTTACATAAAGGCAGACCCCTCCCCCCCGGTTTTGGCAATCCTTTCTAAACGGACTGTAACCATGTACGTTAACTGCCCAGTCATAGCTATCATATAGCCATGTCTCAGTTATTCCCACTATGTCATAGTTCTCCTCACACATCACTGCATCCAGTTCACCATTTTTATTAGTTAGGCTTCTGGCATTAGTGTACATACAAGTAATAGGTTTATGTATTTTTTTTTATCTTACACTTTTGAACTGTTCTAGTCCCCCCTTCCATTCCTCCCCCAGTTCCATTACCTCATACCAGGTCTCTTTCTGCACTGTCTTCCCCTCTTATAATGTAATTACCCTCCCCCAGTCCCTAGTTTAAACACTCCTCCAACCTTTTCACCAAACAGACACCACACAAAAAGTACAAATGCATTCTTTATTTCATGATGTCACATACACAGTAAAAAAAAAAAAAACTGTGTGTAAATAATACTATACATAGAGCTTAAAAAGCAGTTACATGCTGTGAGAGATGAAGACTAAACTGGGCCAGGGGTATGAACTGTGCATCTGCCCCTATATCCAACATTAAACTATGGGGCAATAGGATAATATCCTTGAAAATCAAACTAGTGTGAGGCAGCGACAGGTAAGGTGTCACCCAGAATGCTGCAGGAAGCATTCTAAGTAGGAGTTCGGTTTATTAGGAGCGTGCCAGCAAGGTGCCCAGCCTTGGTGGGGTAAAGGCCAGCAACTCTGTGTTCACTGAGGTAGTCAGTGAACACCCTAATAGTTAGAGTAGCTGGTTCCAGCTAGTCCGGGTCTGGTTTTTACTGGGAACAGGCAATGTGCTGGGTGGGTGCCTATTCCCCATGCTCCAGTTCAGGTTTTCAGGTGTGCTCATGTCCAGCATTTCTATTTAATCCTGCTGCTGGACTTAGGTGTGTCTCAGTCTGGAGAAGTGGGAGTCAGTGTGAGGCAACACTGACTGTGTGTGCTGCATTTATTTGACCCGGCTGCGATCCGGAATTATGGCTGTATGATTTGGAAAGCTAAATAAACAAGGACTTTGGAGAAGTTCGTGGTGTCCCTGCCTCTTTTCACTGGTCAAGTGAGTACGATCCCTTACACTAGCTATGCTGTGAAGAATCCATATACTCCAAATCATTCCCAGCAGCTGCAGGGCATAGCTCCATTGCGTCAATAGTAAGACACAAATCATAAACATCAAGCAAGGTAGACATGCAGCAGGTGGGAAAGCACTATACAATATACAAAATAAGAGCATCAGAATAATACACAGCAAGCAACAAACCAGGTACAATACAGACCCAGAGTCCAGTAGTGTCAGTGATCCCTGACGTACATTTTATGTCGCTTCTTCATGGGGGCGTGTCATTAATACCCTCTCTCCTCTTTTAACTTTTCCAACCTTCTAGCCATCTTCTTCACCAACACAGCTGCCCCTTCCCCATTGAGGTGCAGCCCATCCCTACGATAGAGCCTGTAGCCGACAGAGAAGTTGGCCCAGTTCTCCAAGAACCCAAACCCCTCCTTCCTACACCAGTTCTTGAGCAACTTGTTTAACTCCCGCTGCCTTTCTTGTGTGGCTCGTGGTACAGGTCCTTGCCCTAAGCTTATGACCTAAATTCCTGAAATAATTTTAACCCCTTAGTGACCACCCATACGCCTTTTTACGGCGGTCACTAAGGGGCCTTAGGCTGGGCCGCCGCTTTTTCACGGCGGCCCAGTCTAAGCGCTGCACGGGTCTCCCGTGCAGCGGGGAGCACGGGCCCGGCTCTCACATGATAGCCGCGGCCCTGCTCTAACAGCCCGGACCGGCAGGAGTGCCGATCCGGGCTGTTTAACACTTTACATGCCGTGGGCAATGGCGCCCGCCGCATGTAATGTGCTGACAGAGGGAGCGGTCTCCCTCTGTCTCCCATCGGCACCCTGCAAAAGTGATCGCAGGGTGCCGATGTGTGGGAAGGCTGGCAGGGGTCTGATCTAGGCCCCAGACCAGCCTTGAGTAGATACCAGCAGGCTGCGCCTCTCTGGCGCCACCTGCTGGTCAAATTCTGAATAGCATTGTCATTAAAATGCAATGCACTATAGGGATAATGCATTGCATTTTAAAGGCAATCAGAATATTGATTGTTAATAGTCCCACAAAGGGACTATAAGTGGTAAAAAAAAGTAAAAAAAAAAACACATTTATTCTATTAAAAAATCCAATAAAAAATAAAAAATATTATTTTTTTTCCATTGAAAATACGCTTTTCAATGAAAAAAATTGCAAAAAAAAAATCTCCCCCATATGTTTGGTATTGCCACGTCCGTAACGACCCGGACTACATAAATATCACAAAAATGAGCCCCTACGGTAAACACAATAAAAAAAAAATTAAAAAAAACAAGACAGAATTGCTAATTTATTCTTAGTTGCCACCGAAAAAACGTAATAACAAGCGATCAAAAAGCGTCATTTACTAAAAAAGGATACCAATGAAAAATACAAGTTGTCCCGCAAAAATTAAGCCCCCACACAACTCCATAGAAAGAAAAATAAAAAAAAATAATGTTCTTGGGAATCAGCAATGCAAAAACTTTTTTTCTTTAAAAAAAAGGATTTTATTGCAAAAAAGTAGTAAAACGCAAAAAAAACTATATGTATTTGGTATCATTGTAATCGTATTGACCCAGAGAATAAATATATGTTGTAATTTATACCGAAAAATGATCGCCGTAAAATTTATAACGTAAAAACGCAGTGGTGGTATTGCAGTTTTTCCCATTTCCCTCCCAGAAAGAGTTAATAAAAGTTAATCTGAAAGTTATGTGTACCCCAAAATGGCACCATTAAAAACTACAACTTGTCCCGTAAAAAATAAGCCCTCATACATCTATATAGATGGAAAAATGAAAAAGTTATAGCTCTTGGAACACGACGATGAAAAAAGAAAAAAAAACGCTTGGTCACTAAGGCCAAAAACAGGCTGGTCACTAAGGGGTTAAGGACTCTCCACCTACCTCTAACTTTGTCATTTTTTTTAGAAAATTTATTTTAATTTTTTTTAAAATAAATTTTTGCTTGGCATCCCTCCTCCCTAAGCTTGTGATCACAATGACAGCAATAGCAAATAATGTCAAAGTGACACTGACATACATAGCTATGGGTAAACGCATGTTTAACGGTTTAACAAACAGCATGTTTAATAAAAACACACACACACATGTCGTTGCATGTGTTATGCTCTTTCATATTAGATAGCTTCCAAAAATTGTCCCTTATAGGGAATAGATGGTGTTTAAACACACACAGTGTTATGGGAAAAAGAGTGGCGTGATGGGACCAAGCATCCACAAATTATGTCTCACCAGGGTGCTCCCTGCTGAGGTGTTCTGGTGCATGACAAGATAACTCACAGCTTTACACTGCTTATACAGATGCTCTAGCATGTTTAGATTCCAGCGAGTTGGAAGATCACAATCCAAGCGCTGTACTGGCAGACAGTTCTGTTGCTGAAAGTGAGGACAGTCTCCTGAACACTGCCAGCACTTTCTGTAAGCCAGTGTATTTCCTTTTTAAAAAGCATTGCACGACTATTTATCACATGTGCCATGCTAGGAGCATGTGGTATTTCACCCAAATGCAGGGCTGCCACAGTGTTCTGACCACCATGCCCAGTTGGAGTTGGCGGGGAGACAACCAGCAGGATGTTTGCTGCTTCATGCACTTTAGCAAGTGATCGTTGTGTGGCTACACTCACCCCATACTGGCAATTGTGTTCCTCATAGTCCGCTAGTAGTAATAAAGCTCACTATAATGCCCACCCATTAGTAATAATTGTTCTTATGTGTGACAGTACAAAAATCCCCCCTTATAATGTGAACCAGAACAAACAATACCCCCTTATAATGTATGCTAGCAAAAGAAATACTGCCTTATAATGTCATCTAGTTATGCCTGCGGACCAGCAGACTGCTGGGTGTGGATTTGTTTCCTAGCCACACATTCCGTTATTAATGGCTGATGATGGAGGGAAGTAGTAGTCTGAGGGGGATAGGGAATGACACTCTTTTTGCGCTAGCTGTTGGCCACTCTTATTTTCCCACAGTAACAGGTGATGCTGCATCAAGTGCTGCTATACAGTCCACAGTGCATATGTTTGTGTTTGAACGTCCATTGCTTATTTTCATCCTGCAGATCTTGCACACAGCAATCCTTTCATCTTCTAGCAGAGTGGAGAAAAACTGCCAGATGGGAGATATGCACACAGACCTAGCAGCAGCTGAGCTTGGCTTACATCTGGCAAGTTTTGGGCCTGCGACTAAATTATCAGTGGCATGGTGAGATGAGGATTAGTTCTTTATACCAGAGGATAGGAGGCTATAAAATAAAGCTGACCATAATAGAAGAGCTGGCCCTGGCAGTTTTTTGGGAGGTTCTGGTTAAACGCTTTCTCTGCTCTTTATTGCTGCTGCTGCTGCCACCACACTCCTCCTCTGATGTTACCTACTCTTGAGCACCCTGATCTGGCTCCCAGGTCTTGTCCAACACACAATCATCATAGTGCTCACCTTCCCCACCACTTCTCTTAGACTGTGATGTCATCATGAGCTCCAAATTACCCCTCCTACTACTGCCACTACTACCCTGCTCTGTATTTGCCACTAGTGCCACTGCCTCTACCACTGCCCCTTCCGCCACCACTGTGGCTACAGCTGCCACTACTAACACAGTTATGTATGGCTTCCCCTGTTTCAGTGTGCAGCATAGCTTCCTGCCTGGTCACATGCACACAGCAGAATGATGTTTTGCACAGGCACTTCCCTGCCTACTACAACCCTAATTGACTGATCAAGGCTGTCTGTCAGCCTGTGAGCCAATGATTGCCAGCCCTCCTCCCACCGCTTCCTCTCAGCTATTTTCACAGTAAAATGACGATGTGCCGTTTTATACGATTCATCCAAAATGAATCGCTGAAGCTTCACATTTGTTTGGGGGATTCATTTTTGTGAAATTCAGAACGAACCTGGTTTGTTACAAATTGATTCGCTCATCCTTAAGGCTCATGCACACGTTCGTAGCCGTTTTTGTGGTCCACAAATTGAGGATCTGCAAAACACGGATACCGGCTGTGTTTTGCGGAATGGAACGTCCTACCTATAATACAACAGTCCTATCCTAATCCGTAATGTGGACAAGAATAGGACGTGTATGAATACCTGAATATGACTTGGGATTTTGTTATTTACAAATGTTTCCTTTATTCTTCAACCCTTTTTTGTAATGTTACAATAATTATTGTATCTGTGGTAATATAATTGATATCTACAAGATGATTATTATTGCTTTACTTGTTTGATTTGTATGTTTTATGTAGATCTACTTGTTGGTGTATAGGAAGATGTTACAGTTACCTAACAAAGATATCAGAACATTAACAGTATTATTTTTGTGCTGCCAGGGTATATATTTAGTGCAGTCTTTTTGTGTTGCACTTGTCTTAGTATATTAGGGAGAGCCTGTGTACACGAGTGGTGTAGATTTAGACTCTTTAGACTTCCTGTATATGGGGAGTGTGCGGTGTAATGAGATTGATCAAGACCGGTGCTTTCTGCGATGATTTTTCCCCTGCCAGAGGATGCGCCTAAATTTATGACAACATGCAGGCCTCATCATAAATTAGTCCAGCAGTCTTTTTGCCTAAACAGAAATCTACAGCACTTCGCAGCCGTTTCTGAAAAGTGGCAAGGGTGGCGTAAAAACTGCCCTTTTTTTCCCCAAAAGTCTCAAACACATAGTTTGTGACTTTTTAATGCCACTTTTTTGGTGGGATTTTCTTTTCCCACATGGCTACCCATATGGACTGCCAATCACCAGCACTCTGGTAGTATGTCCTGATGCTTCAGGAAAGATTGTGTTACTTTTCTGTGGTTAATACTGCCTTATTGCTCACATATATATTTATATATCCTCAACCTGATTTGAAGTCAGGACCAATCAGCTGCAGGTTTCTGCAACGTTTTAAATTATTTTACATGTCCTGTATGTTATTCTTGTATGTGTTTTGTAAAATGAAGATTTTTTCTGACTAAATATATTGGTATACTCATGATATATGGAGGTGTGACTCTTTATATGTGTGTCAGTTTAGTTTTGTTTGGCGCACTATTGATAACAGTGTGCAGAAGACCTCTGGACTTCAGAATCCTCCTTTCAGCATCTAAGTCAGGTTGAGATGCTAAACCTCTGGATGCAGCACTTGACCCTGGAGTAGATCCTTGCTTAGGCTGGGGCCACATCACCAGAAGAACAGACAAATAAAGAAAAAATTTTAAGCATCTGTTAAGGTCAGTTATGTACATTTGACATCCTTTTTAACCATTTCTGTCTGAGATCCATTGTTTTAGATAATGCGGGACTTTTTTTTTTTAGAAAAAAGACCCGCATGCTGTCTAAAATAACGGATCTCAGACGGAAATGGCTAAAACAGATGCCAAATGTACATAATTGAACATAACAGATGCTTAAAATACGTTAAGGATCGTTTTTTTGGTTTTGTTATAGTTCTAAAAACAGAGCCCGGGAACTATAGGCCGGTAAGTTTAACATCAGTCGTGGGTAAACTGTTTGAGGGTTTTCTAAGAGATGCTATCTTGGAGTACCTCAATGAAAATAAGCAAATTACTCCATATCAGCATGGCTTCATGAGGGATTGGTCATGTGAAACCAATTTAATCAGTTTCTATGAGGAGGTAAGTTCTAGACTGGACCGCAGCGAATCAATGGATGTCGTATATCTGGACTTCTCCAAAGCATTTGACACTGTACCACATAAAAGGTTAGTATATAAAATGAGAATGCTTGGCCTGGGAGAAAATGTCTGTATGTGGGTAAGTAACTGGCTCAGTGATAGAAAACAGAGGGTGGTTATTAATGGTACATACTCAGATTGGGTCACTGTAACTAGTGGGGTACCACAGGGGTCAGTATTAGGCTTATTCTCTTCAATATATTTATTAATGATCTTGTAGAAGGCTTGCACAAAAAAATATAAATTTTTGCAGATGACACTAAACTGTGTAAAGTAATTAACACAGAAGAGGACAGTACACTGCTACATATGGATCTGGATAGACTGGAGGCTTGGGCAGAGAAGTGGCAGATGAGGTTTAACACTGACAAATGTAAGGTTATGCACATGGGAAGGAATAATGCAAGTCACCAGTACATACTAAATGGTAAAATATTGGGTAACTCTGACATGGAAAAGGACCTAGGAATTTTAGTGAACAGCAAACTAAGCTGCAGAAACCAGTGTCAGACAGCTGCTGCCAAGGCCAATAAGATAATGGGTTGCATCAAAAGAGCCATAGATGCCCGTGATGAGAACATAGTCCTGCCACTTTACAAATCACTAGTCAGACCACACATGGAGTACTGTGTACAGTTCTGGGCTCCTGTGAACAAGGCAGACATAGCAGAGCTGGAGAGGGTTCAGAGGAGGGCAACTAAAGTCATAACTGGAATGGGTGGACTACAGTACCCAAAAAGATTATTAAAATTAGGGTTATTCACTTTAGAAAAAAGACGACTGAGGGGAGATCTAATAACTATGTATAAATATATCAGGGGTCAGTACAGAGATCTCTCCCATGATCTATTTATCCCCAGGACTGTGACTGTGACGAGGGGCCATCCTCTGCATCTGGAGGAAAGAAGGTTTGTACACAAACATAGAAGAGGATTCTTTATGGTAAGAGCAGTGAGACTATGGAAAACTCTGCCTGAGGAGGTGGTGATGGTAATTTCACTAAAAGAGTTCAAGAGAGGCCTGGATGTATTTTTGGAGGGTAATAATATTACAGGTTATAGTTACTAGAGAGGGGTCGTTGATCCAGGGAGTAATTCTGATTGCCTGATTGGAGTCGGGAAGGAATTTTTTTCCCCTAAAGTGGGGAAAATTGCCTTCCTCTGGATCAGGCCGAACTGGATGGACAGATGTCTTTTTTCGGCCTTATAAACTATGTAAGGGCTCGTTCACATCACCGTTAGGGCTTCCGTTCTAGGAGCAGGAGAACGGAAAGGACGGATTCGGGGCATAACTGAGCTCAACGGAGCCTAAGGGACCCCATAGACTATAATGGGGTCCGTTAGGTTTCCGCTCAAAAGATGATTTTTGAAGCGGAGACAAAAGTCCTGCGTGCACAACTTTTGTCTCCGCTTCAAAAATCATCTTTTGAGCGGAAACCTAACGGACCCCATTATAGTCTATGGGGTCCCTTAGGCTCCGTTGGGCTCAGTTATGCCCCGAATCCGTCTTTTCCGTTCTCCTGCTCCTATAACGGAGCACGAGAACGGAAGCCCTAACGGTGATGTGAACGAGCCCTTACTATGTTATGGATCAGAACAGAAAACGACACAGTGAACCCAGCCTTAGGCCACTTTCACACGGTCAGCATTTGCTCACTATTTTTCATCAGTATTTGTAAGCCAAAACTAGGAATGGGTCCAAAACACAGAAGAGGCACATATATTTCCATTATACTTCTTCTCTGTAGATTCCACTCTTGATTTTGGCCCACAAATACTGATGCAAAATACTGACCGTGTGAAAGTGGCCTTACTAGTAGCTTTCAATATTCCTTGGGAACCAAGCTGTCAGCACATGGTACATAGGACTTAGCCTCTCATTTATACTAGAGGTTCTCTTTATTTCATTAGGGACATATCTCGATTCTGTACATTGTCCATAATAATTTTATTCTTTTTATGAATTAGTATAATTTTTCAGTTTTTTGTGTCTAACAATTTAATCACGTTAATATTTTTTAATGTATGTGGCCATGTTGGGTGCACACATAGTGCCCATTTAGGCAGTTTCTGCAAGCTCAGAGGGGTGGATACTATCAAACACGTCGTGTAATAAGTGATAACTTACTGCGCTGTATTTGTATGTTCTTTCAGACTCATTTGCTAATCATATTGACCAAAAATGTACATTCAACTATTCTTGTGATTCATTACTTAACTGGACAATATAAAAGTTGTGTTTAATAAAGCATTTGAAGTAAAATACAGGAAGAGAGTTATATATTTCTTTACATTTGATTGGCTGTCACAAGCCTTCCACAAGACACTATGATACTTGAAAGTGGGATAAAAAAAAATGCTCCTGAAGCTTTATATGCTCCTAGTAGCATATAAGGAAGGATGTGCCTAAATGACAAGTCTGTGCCTTGTCCCAAATGCTGACAACCACACTATGAACCACACCCATATTTCTCACATCCACAGCGACTCCACAGTTGGAACCTGACTAGAGCAAGCAGAGGCCAGGGCTGTCTGCACTGCAGGTCCTATTCCGAAGTCAGGACAAGTCAAGGGCATTAGAACGAAGGACCAGCTTCTCCGATCGCTACACAGCGGAGCTGGTCCTAATCCGGAATCTCGTGCTTCCAGGTTTTTTGCCATTTAGATCTCGTGGTCACGCTTGACTATAGCATCTAAAGGGTTAAATGCCTGCAATCGGCATTACTGCCGGTTGCAGACATTAGCCGCGGGCCTCTGCTGTTTGAAACGGCAGAGATCCTCTGGCTATGACACTGGGAATCTAAGGGTTAACTGATGGCTTCTTAACAGCACTAGCACAAACTACTCTCTTTTTCCAATATGCCTCCCCAATGGCACCAGCAGAGGATATCCCGCCTCCAGGGACAGGAAACAACATGGAGACCAACACTTTAAAAGTCCCCTCCCATCTATCTCCTCCAGTTGTTTCCTGTCCCAGGATGGATGGAGACCTTCGCTGTGGGGGGCTCTTTGGAGCTCCCCATGTTTAAATATACGCTCAGCCTCTGGGTATGTATTCCCTAGATTTCTAGGAGGGCTGGAACAGGACGCAGGATCGAGGGATGGAGAGTGTCCTCCTACCTGCGTTTCCTGGCGTAAACCCTGTGTGTACGGGCGGCCCCGGGCATTGCCTATGCCGGTGGTTCCGGCAGGCAGGTGGTTCAGCTCCCACATATAAGACAGGCTGCGGTCCAGGCCGAGAGAGAAGAGCGCGTCCGTGTGCGCGTGCTGGAGAGGCGGCAGTTCCGGTCAGCTGATGCGTCACGTGATGCGGTCACTTGACCGCAACTCGGAAGTAAGTGAATAGAAGTGAAGTGAATAGCACTCTCTGGCCTCCTGCATTCATTGCCCTGGCGTTCTCCAGCAGCATGTCTCTTCCTAGTGATTCGGATGCGGGGAAAAAGATGTCTGAGCCTCCTAGGACCCTCAGCCCGTAAGCCTGACTGCCTAACTTCCTCCTTTATTCTGGCCTTTTTTTCTGGGGGGCACTGGGTGTCTTTTATTCTCCTCCATTGCCTTGGTGGCGGTTCTCTATACTTGGGAATACCTTATTTACAGTTTCTCATTATTTTCCAGGGCAAATCTTCTATGAAGTCTGGAGAACCACCCCCCAAAGGGCAGATGATACAGGGCTCCTGGGACGAGGACATGGTCAGTGCCTCTTCAAATCTAAAAGAACTATCGGCAGTTCTTTTCGCCCTAAGGGGGTTTCTTCCACAGATTTGGTATCGAAATGTAAGAATTCTATCGGACAATGTGACGACGGTAGCTTACGTCAACAAGCAGGGAGGTACAAGAAGCAAATCTTTGGAATCCACAGTGGCCAGGATATTGGCGCTAGGAGGGAAACATCTGCTTTCATTATCTGCGACTCACCTAAAAGGAGATCAGAATCTCCTAGCGGACTTCCTAAGCCAAAACATCCTCAAGGAGGGGGAGTGGTCCTTGAACCAAAAAGTATTCAGCCAAATCTGTCAGAGATGGGGACGCCCCATAATAGACCTCTTTTCAACAAAAAGCAACAAGGAAAGTGTCTCTCTTCTGCTCCCTAGCCTACCAAGACAACCCATTCCTAGTAGATGCTTTCTCAGCTCCATGGCCAAAGGGGCTCCTTTATGCCTTTCCTCCGTTTCCACTGATTGCGAAATGCCTTGCAAAGATTCTCAAGGAGAACTGTCAAGTAATCCTAATTGCTCCAAGGTGGCCAAGGAGATCCTGGTTCCCTCTACTTCTACGCCTGTCAAAAGGAGAAGGTTGACATCTTCCCCAGATACCAGATCTGCTGCAGGGGCTGGCAGTACATCCTCATTCTCTTCAACTCAACCTGTGGGCCTGGAGGCTGAATGATCAATCTTAAAGACAAAAGGGCTTTCGGATCCTGTTATACTTTGCTTAAAAGCAGAAAGCCCATTACTTCGAAAATTTACAACCGTACCCAGAAGGCATTTTTGTACTTTTCTGTGGGTTCCTGTGATCCTTCCATGTCTCCAAATATTAAGACCATCCTAGTCTTCCTCCAAAGAAGTCTTGAACTGGGACTTTCAGCAAGTACCTCGAAGGTACAGATTGCGACATTGTCTGCCTTCCTAGATGTCAGACTTGCTGAAACAGACGTGCTAAAAAGATTCATAAAGGGGGCTTCTAGACTCAGACCTACCTTTCACTCCTCAATTCCCCCTTGGGATCTTAACCTGGTACTAACTGGCCTGTTAGACCCTCCATTTGAGCCTATTAATGAAATTTCTTTAAAGTTCCTCTCCTTAACCCCTTAGTGACCAGCCTGTTTTTGGCCTTAGTGACCAAGCGTTTTTTTTTCTTTTTTCATCGTCGTGTTCCAAGAGCTATAACTTTTTCATTTTTCCATCTATATAGATGTATGAGGGCTTATTTTTTACGGGACAAGTTGTAGTTTTTAATGGTGCCATTTTGGGGTACACATAACTTTCAGATTAACTTTTATTAACTCTTTCTGGGAGGAAAATGGGAAAAACTGCAATACCACCACTGCGTTTTTACGTTATAAATTTTACGGCGATCATTTTTCGGTATAAATTACAACATCTATTTATTCTCTGGGTCAATACGATTACAATGATACCAAATACATATAGTTTTTTTTGCGTTTTACTACTTTTTTGCAATAAAATCCTTTTTTTTAAAGAAAAAAAAGTTTTTACATTGCTGATTCCCAAGAACATATTTTTTTTTTATTTTTCTTTCTATGGAGTTGTGTGGGGGCTTCATTTTTGCGGGACAACTTGTATTTTTCATTGGTATCCTTTTTTAGTAAATGACGCTTTTTGATTGCTTGTTATTACGTTTTTTTGGTGGCAACTAAGAATAAATTAGCAATTCTGTCTTGTTTTTTTTTAATTTTTTTTTTTATTGTGTTTACCGTAGGGGCTCATTTTTGTGATATTTATGTAGTCCGGGTCGTTACGGACGTGGCAATACCAAACATATGGGGGAGATTTTTTTTTTGCAATTTTTTTCATTGAAAAGCGTATTTTCAATGGAAAAAAATAATATTTTTATTTTTTAATGGATTTTTTTAATAGAATAAATGTGTTTTTTTTTTTTTACCACTTATAGTCCCTTTGTGGGACTATTAACAATCAATATTCTGATTGCCTTTAAAATGCAATGCATTATCCCTATAGTGCATTGCATTTTAATGACAATGCTATTCAGAATTTGACCAGCAGGTGGCGCCAGAGGCGCAGCCTGCTGGTATCTACTCAAGGCTGGTCTGGGGCCTAGATCAGACCCCTGCCAGCCTTCCCACACGTCGGCACCCTGCGATCGCTTTTGCAGGGTGCCGATGGGAGACAGAGGGAGACCGCTCCCTCTGTCAGCACATTACATGCGGCGGGCGCCATTGCCCACGGCATGTAAAGTGTTAAACAGCCCGGATCGGCACTCCTGCCGGTCCGGGCTGTTAGAGCAGGGCCGCGGCTATCATGTGAGAGCCGGGCCCGTGCTCCCCGCTGCATGGGAGACCCGTGCAGCGCTTAGACTGGGCCGCCAGTCTTAAGCGGCGGCCCAGCCTAAGGCCCCTTAGTGACCGCTGTAAAAAGGCGTATGGGTGGTCACTAAGGGGTTAAAAGCAACCTTTCTAGTGGCTAGGAGATTAGGAGAAATCCAAGCCTTCTCTTGTAGACCCCCTTATTTAACTATTCTTCCAGATAGAATTATTCTAAAACATTCTCCGGCTTTTCTTCCAAAGGTAGTTTCCAGATTCCATTGCCAGCAGGAAGTCCCTCCTTTTGTCCTAGGGAAGGCTCGGATAGTCAGAATAAATTTCATAATCTGGACGTTAGAAGATGTATTTTATAGTATCTTCAGGCCACTGAACATTTCAGAAAATCTGACCATCTGTTTGTCCAGTTTCAGCGCCCAAACAAAGGGAAAGCGGCAAGCAAACTCACCATTGCCCGCTGGATTTAATTGACTATTTCTATGATTTATTCTTCCAAGGGTCTCAAAGTTCCAGAAGGATTGAAAGCTCATTCAACTAGACCAGTAGCTGCCTCGTGGGCTGAAGGCGCATCCGCGACCCTGGACCAGATTTGCACGGCAGCTACCTGGGCGAATGCTTCGACCTTCTTCAGACATTATAAATTGGACGATTTGTTTAATAAGGACTTGTCCTTTGGCCGTAAGGTCCTATCGGCTGTGGTCCCGCCCAAAGTTAGGGTTTCCTCTGTGAAATCCTCCGCTGGTGCCGTTGGGTAGGCATATGGGAAAGATAAAAATTACTCTTACCGGTAATTGGATTTTCCATATAGCCTCCACAATGGCACCACTTTTTTTCTCCCTTCTAATTGAGTTTTTGTGTGTACATGATAACTTCCTGTTGAGGATTTAATTTTCTGTTTGTTTAAATTTATATATAAAGTTTTGTTCTGCATCTATTACGTGTCCTAGGTTACTAACTGGAGAAGATAGAGGGAAGGGAACTTTTAAAGTGTTGGTCTCCATGTTGTTTCCTGTCCCTGGAGGCGGGATATCCTCCGCTGGTGCTGTTGTGGAGGCTATATGGAAAATACATTTACCGGTAAGAGTAGTTTTCATCTTTTATTCAAAGAGCTTCGGAACCGCCTTAGTTAGGGCACTTTTACACACAAAGAGGATTGAGCAAATAATTTGGAAGAAACATTCATGCGAATGCTCATTACCATTAATTGTCCCACTTATGAACGCTCATTACCAATAATTGTCCCATGTGAATCAGTCAAACTATGGAATGCCTTACCCCATGAGGTAGTACTGGCAGATACAATGTCAGCATTTAACCCTTTCCTGATGCAGCGATTTTCAGTTTTTCGCTTCTTGCCTTTCCAGAGCCATTCTTATTTTGCCGTCCACATAGTCATATAAGGGCTTGTTTTTTTGCAGGACAAGTTGTACTTTCTAATGCCACGATTCAATATTGCATAGGATGTAACTGGGGAAAAAAATGCAATTTCACCACAGTTTTACAGTTTTTTTTAATTCGTTCATTATGCGGTCAAACTCATTTGTGCTTTTCATTCTCCAGGTCAGTACAAATCCGGCAATACCATATGTGTAGTTTTTCTTGCCTTTTAATACTTAATTTTTATTTTTTTTTTATCACCATATTCTGACTCACATAATTTTTTTTATTGTTATGTCTACGGAGATGGGTGAGGGCTCATTTTTTGGGGGACGATCTGTAGATGATACCATTATGTGATAATACCATTATGGGGTGCATAATGGTATTATGACGCCATTCACAGTATGAGAACTTTTTCTATATTTTAATAATACGGCCGTTTTCAAATGCTGCGATGCCCATGATGCTATTTTTTAATTGTTTATTCGGATTTGGGCGAAACAGGGGTGATTTGAATATATATATATATATACTAGCAGAAAGACCCGGCTTCGCCTGGGTATATTTCATTTAATGTTTCTGTGTGTCGTTGCAGAGAGAAAGTCAATGCAGCTGACAGAAATTGATTTTTACCTTCATTTTTTCAATCCCTATTGGCTGCAGGGAGGGGGTGTGGTTTAATGGGACACGGGGGGGGGGTTTAAGTCCTTCTTTTCAGGGTGGCCTGAATTATAGGTTAATGCCATGGTAATTTGAGGAAACACAATGGGTAGCAGTGGAAGAAAACATTGCTTTGCGTGGGTATATTTAATCTATTTCATTTAATGTTTCTGTGTGTCGTTGCAGAGAGAAAGTCATCCTCCCTCCCATCCCTGCAGCTGACAGATGTTGATTTTTACCTTCAATTGTTCAATCTCCATTGGCTGCGGAGTGGGAGGGGTCATGGCCTGACTGAGTCGGGGGCGTGACGTTGCAAGACCTGGGGCGGGGTTTTAAGTCCTTCTTTTGATGGTGGCCAGAATTACAGGTCGATGCCATGGTAATTTATGAGGACACGCCATGGGTAACAGTGGAAGAAACCATTGCTTTGCACGGGTATATTTAATCTATTTCATTTAATGTTTCTGTATGTTGTTGCAGAAAGAAATCCAACTTCCCTCCCACCCCTGCAGCTGACAGAAGTTGATTTTTACCTTCATTTTTTCAATCCCCGTTGGCTGCGGAGTGGGAGGGGGCATGGCCTGACAGAGTCGGAGCGTGGTTTCCCGAGATCTGGGGCGGGGGTCAGAGTGTCATGAATTACAGGTCGATGACATGGTAATTTATGGGGACCCGCAATGGGTAGCAGTGGAAAAAAAACATCTTTTATTAGTACTGAATGGTCGTAGTCTAAAATTAGTCAATTTCATCTACGATTTTTGTGTGTCGTTGCAGAGAGAAATTCACCCTCCCACCCCTGCAGCTGATTTTTTTTCAATCCCTGTTGCCTGCGGAGTGGGAGGGGGCGTGGCCTGGCAGAGTTGGGGGCCTGGCTTAGCAAGATGCTTCGAACGGTTGTAGTCTGAAATTAGTCTATTTCATCTAAAATTTTGTGCGTCATTGCAGAGAAAAATTCACCCTCCCACCCCTGCAGCTGACAGAAGTTTATTTTTCCCTTCATTCTTTCAATCCCTGTTGGCTGCGGAGTGGGAGGGGGCATGACCTGACAGAGTTGGGGGTGTGGCTTAGCAAAGCGCTTCGTATAGGTGATTTAATCTATTTCATTTAATGTTTCTGTGTGTCGTTGCAGAATGGCTGCAGAGTGGGAGGGGGTGTGGTCTGACAGAGTTGGGGGCGTGACTTAGCAAGACGATTCGAACAGTTGTAGTCTATATTTAGTCTATTTTATCTAAAATTTTTGTGTGTCGTTGCAGAGAGAAATTCACCCTCCCACCCCTGCAGCAAACAGAGGTTTATTTTTACCTTTATTTTTTCAATCCCCGTTGGCTGCAGAGTGGGAGGGGGCGTGACCTGACAGAGTCGGGGGCGTGGATTAGCAAGACGCTTCACATGGGTGTATTTAATGTTTCTGTGTGTCATTGCAGAAAGAAAGTCAACCTCCCACCCATCCCTGCAGCTGACAGAAGTTGATTTTTACCTTTATTTTTTCAATCCCTGTTGGCTGCGGAGTGGGAGGGGGCGTGGCCTTACAGAGTCTGGGCGTGGCTTAGCAAAGTGCTTCGCATAGGTTCATTTAATCTATTTCATTTAATGTTTCTGTGTGTCGTTGCAGAATGGCTGCGGAGTGAGAGGGGGCGTGGCCTGACAGACGGGGCATGGCTTAGCAAAAGGCTTCGAACGGTTGTAGTCTATAATCAGTCTATTGTGTGTCGTTGCAGAGAGAAATTCACCCTCCCACCCCTGCAGCAAACAGAAGTTTATTTTTACCTTCATTTTTTAAATTCCCATTGGCTGCGAAGTGGGAGGGGGCGTGACCTGACAGAGTCGGGGGCGTGGATTAGCAAGACGCTTCGCATGGGTGGATTTAATCTATTTTATTTAATGTTTGTGTGTGTTGTTGCAGAAAGAAAGTCAACCTCCCACCCATCCCTGCAGCTGACAGAAGTTGATTTTTACCTTTATTTTTTCAATCTCTGTTGGCTGCGGAGTGAAAGGGGGTGTGGCCTGACAGAGTTGGGGGTGTGGCTTAGCGAGACCTGGGGCGGGGGTTTTAAGTACTTCTTTTAGGGTGGCCTGAATTAAAGGTCAATACCATGCTTATTTATGAGCCCACGCAATAGGCAGCAGTGGAGGAAAACATCTTTTATTACTACTGAACTGTAGTAATAGAAAAAAACATAAGTTATATTTATGGTAACCGGAATACCTTTAACAGTGTCAGTAAATAGAAATGGATGAGATCCTCAGCTGCTGATAATTACCTGGTTGTTATGGAAACCTGCCCTCCCTGTGTTCGCCTTTGCAGAGAATGGCAGTTGAAGTTTAAAACCAAAGTTCCCAGTTGTAATGTTGGCTAATGGAGATCATATTTTGGGAATATCTCGGGAACGGTATGTCCTAGAGAGATGAGACCTGGTCTAAAACCTTCCCGGACACCTGATGTACCTGTGTGCCGAATTTGGTGAAAATCGGTCTAGTAGTTTGGTCGCGCATAGAGAACAGACAGACAGAAACTCATTTTTATATTATTAAGATATATATATATCTAAATTTTTTTTTTATATATATATTTTTCAAAACAAATTTTTTTTTTTTGTACTTTTTGTTAGGTCCCCAAGTAGACAACTTGCAATCATTAGATTGCAACTTGTACAGAATGGAATTTGCTCATTATTCTGTACAGAAATAGTTATATCCCAGTTCAGTGCTGCCACCTGCTGGCCTGAACTGGGAAATACTAATAATGAGTCTGTATGCCTAGTACAGGCGCTTTCCCCGATTTCTGCTGGGGGAGGGGAGGGAATGTGCTTCCAGGTTTTAGCATTCTCAGATGCTGTGGTTACATTTCACTACAGTAGTTGAGGGGTCAATGTCGGCTGTCAGCATTACAGTCGATTGCGGACATTAGCTCTGGGTGTCTGCTTTATTAAACAGCAGACACCCAGCAGCTATTGCGCGCGCTCTGCTACAGAGCGGGCGCCATCTTTAAAGATCCGACAGTCGGGAAAGGGTTAAGGCTGGATGCTTATCTAATAGCATGTAGTATTGAAGAATATAATTATTCTAACCATTAATGTTGTGTAATTGATCTAAGAAAGGTAGAACTTGATGGACCTATGTCGTTATTCAACCTACTTTATGTAACTATGTAAACGTGCCAGTGATCAGCCGACAAATGAGCAAATGCTCTTTTATGGGCTGATCAGATTGTGTATGAGAGCAACCTGTGGTCAACAGCACTTCATCCCATATAAACAAGGGATGTGCTGCAGCCAACATAAATTCATTCATCCCATGCATTACCGGCCATGTAAAAGGACCCTTCTCTTGAACACCTGTGACAACCCACGTTAGTTATTTTATGGCCCTTAAATGCTCTAACTTTGGCTTATTAGTCAGTAATATCATCAAAGGAGTTTTGCTGGATTTATATATTTAATGACTTATCCTTATGATGGGTCATAAATACCAGATTAGCAGGGGCACCAGGCACGGGGCTACATATCTCCATCTACTGTGTACTGGTTACTGCAGCACCATTCCCATTCTGCATGGAAGTCCTGGTTCTCAGTATCCATTTGGAAGTTACTCTAACTCATACCACCAGCCAAAACACTGTAGAACAAGTAACCCAGTTCATGAAAACAGTCTTATCTATTGGTATAAATATCTGATCTGCTACATTAGAATACAAACCGACAAAGGTAACAAGTGCTGAAGCACGCTGGGTATAGAAAACAAAACAACAACAAAAACTAGTGTATTATAGAACAGCCTTGGAAGAAAGGGATGCAAATGAGCTCTTAGCAAGCTCTGCCTCTAATACCACTGTAAGGCAGCCATCCTATAAGTCAATGTTCAACACATTAAATAAGCCTTGAGATATGACTCGAATGTTAAATAAGGCAGCACCTCATCTGCAGACAGCTGTTTCGGGGTGATTGCCCCTCATCAGGGCAGAGCAGAGAGTACTGGCTTAACTGAGTAACAGGGTACTATCCTTACTTGGGGAGAAAGTGCCTTAGTCAGCATGAGGAGACTTAAGTAGTGTTGAGTGAGGTTGAAACCGAACTTTGCTTCGGTTCCAATTAGTACCTCAGAACCAAAGCCAAATTCATTTTAAAGTGGTTTTCCACTTTACGCACGACTTTGTGAATAACTAACTTCGGCTCATCGGAGCCCACACATTGTAATGCTGTACGGAGACAAATCTCTGTACAGTATTATTCCAAATTTTTGAACAAACCAACTTCCAATGCTTCATCCGAAGCTCGCTTTGCTCAACACTACTTATAGGCCATACATGTTCCTCTTGAATTCTGGGGATAAAGGGACGCAAATGAGCTCTTAGCAGCTCTGCCACAACGATTAAGGCATTTCCCCCCAGGACAGATAGTACTCCCAAAGTCCTGACTCGTGCCTTATTCACACGTCAGTGATTTCGAGCCAAAACCAGGTGCAGCTCTTTCCCTTATACCTTATGTTTGTGGAGGCTCCAATCCTGCTTTTTGCTCACATTCACTGATGTGTGAAAGAAGCTTTAGGCTTCTCACTACCTTACATCTGGTGACATGTAGAGGCAGAGCTCATTTGCATCCCTTTCTTCCCAGAATTCCAGAGGAACATGAATGGCCTATAAATCTCCTCATGCCGACTGAGGCGCACTCCCCAAGGAGAGATAGTAAACCCCCCCCCCCCCAAAAAAAAAAAAGGCAGAACAGCCTTTCATGGACTTCTGGGTGTAATGCTGTAGCAGTTCCAATGGGTATACAACTTTACAGCATATGAATGCATGATGTGGTTGGGTTACATGTGCAACTCAAAAATGACATGAATAGAGCCTCACAGGATGATGAACCAATGTGGATAGCGGAGGAGGAATTTCTTTGTGTGAAATTCTTAACTGTGAAGTATTTATTTTACTCACTCATATAGCTCTGACATATTCCACAGCGCGTACAGATATTATCATTGCCCTTTGTCCCGAGTGGGGCTCACAATCTAAGTTCCCTATCAGTATGTCTTTGGAGTATGGGAAGAAACCCAAGTAAACACAAGGAGAACATACAAACTCCAGGCAGTCCTTTGTCAGATTTGAACCTAGGATCCCAGTGCTGCAAGGCACCAGTGCTAACCACTGAGCCACCGTGAAGTAAACTACAATAACAGAACCAGAAGCTGTAATGAGGGGTTTACTGTATAAACATTTCATGCTTTAGAGAAGCCCGTTCTCAATTAGGGTTGAAAATTAAAAAGTAATATGTCCACTGACATCTGCAGTCAGCGTGGAAGATACAAGTCTGTATGAGAACAGATATATTACAGTAAACAAATGGATTTCAGTAAGGGCGGAATTTTCTCTGAGCTCGCATCAGTGCAATCTTCTGCTTATCTTCTTCAAATTTCTTACGTAGCTCTGCCAGGTCTACAAAACACAAAACCAGGATGGTAACATAATCCACTGTGATGGGATTTTAAACATGTTTCATTTCACCTTTATATGAAGATTTGAGATAATCATGAACAGTCATGTAATGCACATTTATATGAAATGTAAAACTAAAATATGCTGCTGTACTTGTCAGGCCAAGAGAAAATGTAATTTTGTTTTCAAAAGACTGACTGACGTTAAAGGAGGTAGCCAATTTCCAATATAATTTGTCAAAATGCACTGAAAGCATCCATTTGCCGTTCAGTGCCTATGCTAACTAGAATGTATCCAGCAACCACCAGAGGAAGTGGTCACCATCATCTTGCAGCTCATAGACATGTAGGACGTTAGGTGAGTAGGTTTCCTTCACTGAAACAGGGGCAGTCGGGGTCCTCCATTAGGACAGCTGGGGGACAATATATAGTCATGTATGCTTGTATGGAGCATACATGACTGTATCTGGCATTTTGGCAAATTATACTAGAAATTGTCCAACCCCTATAAATTAGCCATACTATCCATTTAAATGGCTTATCCCATGAATCGTTTTCTTAGCTGTATAAATGTAATATTCAATGTTTCTAGCATAAATGAAAAAAAAATAAAATAAAATTTTTGCCCCCATGTTTCCTCACTTGACTGAATCATTCACCTTTCTCCTCTGGCAGCTTTTAACTTTGCTTTTAGATTGATAACATGGAATCCAGAGTAGCAAAATACATATTGTGACAACCATAGTATGCAGTCTTTTGTTACCAATGGGCATATACAGGACTCATATGAGCTGTCAGGATGTAGAGCTGTACAATGCTAAAGGGGTTTTGCCATCACAGACAATGGGGGCATATCGCTAGGATATGCCCCCCATTGTGATAGGTGCGGGTCCCAATTCTGGAACCTGCACCTACATGGAGAACTGTGCAAGGAAAGTAGTGGAGGGCGCATGCGCAGCCACCCTCTATTCATTTCTATGGAGCCGCCGAAAAGTGCAGAGCAGGTACACCATGAAAAGGCCAGTGCCACCTCATTGGGTGTAGCATTGAGTCCAGACACCTTGGTAGTAGCAGAATGAGCACCATATCCCCTACATACACTGATCTACAAAGTTATTAAACAGTTGATCATGGAAAAAATAAGATCCTTACGCTCTTTCTTCTTATTGCGGTGCTGCCAAGCATAGAAGTTTAGAAGTTCTTTCTGGGCTCTCTTCTTCTTTTCCTTCTCCAACAGTCGATGATTCACTGCTTCAGTACGTGCTACACCTGGGTGTCTGCCCTTTCTTGTCACAGTTATCCAGCCATCCTCATCTGGCACTCCTTCTTTTTCCTTAGCTTTGTCCTCTTTCTGTAGAAAAAATGATTTGTGTTTTCAATTAACATTTTACATGCAAGTGTTCTGTTAATAATCTGGATGTTTATATGTGATGTCAACAATTAACATATATTACTAAACATATGGGGGAGATTTATCAAAACTGGTGTGAAGGAAAACTGGCTTAGTTGCCCACAGCAACCAATCAGATTTCACCCTTCAATTTTCAGAGCTCTTTTGAAAAATGAAAGGTGGAATCTGAACTAAACCAGTCTTACCAGTTTTGGCAAGTCTCCCCTATAATGTATATGGGTCAGTGGATTTTGTTCAGGCTCAAACTAGGTTTAAAAGGGTTACTACATTCCATTATAAATATCATTGCTTAAAGCACAGTCCAAGCACTTAATAATATACATCGATCAGCCCTCACATTAAAGAGGTTGACCTCTTTTTTTATATTGCTGACCTATCCCATCAATCTCAGACTGGGTAGACGGCACCCCTGCTAATCAGCTGTTTAAACAGAAAGCAGCGGTCATATGAGCGCTGCCTTCTCTTCACTGTTTACCTGCCCGCTGACAACATTTTAGCTGTGAGCGGGTGTGATTACAACTACGCCGCCCCCATTCACAGCAATGTAGCTTCTGGCAATGCCAGGTCCAGAGAGGCCCAGAAGGCTGTGCCCGGTTGGAACAGCCTGCTGAATTTCACTAATGCAAAAGTGAATTGATTTGTTCACCTGAACACTTGTGAAAGAGGGTCTCCACAGCCCAGGACACTCCCTCTGCCTGCACACCATTATTGCTGATTTAATGTAGTAAGACAGATCATTTGTGCACCACATGTATGGTCATGTTAATCTGCTGGTACATTTGAGAATCGTCTGTAAATGGACACTCCCCCTCATAGACAGAAAGGTGATTTATGAAAACTGGTGTCTAGGAAAATTGGCTTAGTTGCTCATAGCAACCAACCAGATTCCACCTTTCATTTCTCAGAGCTCCTTTGGAAAATGAAAGGTGGGATCTGATTGGTTCCCATGGGCAACTAAGCCAGTTTTCCTTTACACCAGTTTTCATAAATCTCTCCCAAAATTCGTACAGACAAATTAATAACTTTATATGAATGAATTTGGTCATCTATAAATTTGCATTGTATTGTACGATCTATCACAGGTTCACAATAAAGTGAACATGTTTTTTTAACCACATGGAAGACAGCGACCCCCTCTCCACACACATAAGAACAATAGCAGAATTTTTTTTTTCATGTTCCTTCTCAAAAAATCTGATAACAGCCACTCAAATTATATGTACAGTAAAATGGTGCCACAGAAAACAGCCCTCATACACATGCATGCATGCTGTTATGAGTCTTGAAGTGCAAGGATGACTAAAAGGAGTATTCCGTTACTACAAGTTATCCTCTATCAGTAGGGAATACCTAAGTGATTAGTGAGCTTCCAAACACTGAGAACCCCACATTACTGAAAACAGGGGTCCCATTCCCCTGTCCTGATGGGACGGTAGGTCAAGCATGCACCCTGCTGCTCCATTCATTCTCTATGGGATTACCAGATGTAGCCAAGCTCTGTATCTTCGGCGGTCTCTAAGACTCCATCAATTAAGACCGGTTGGGGAGGGAGGGGTGCTGGGTGTAAGTAAACTGGACCTCTGTTCTCCAGATCATTTGGGGTTCCAGTGGTTGGATTTAACTTCTAGTAACCAAAAAACTCCTTTTAAAGGGGTTATCTAAGAGTATAAAAATGTCCCCTATAAGCCGGGCCCCCCCACACTGAATATACTTAGCTGGCTCCCTGCATTGCCATTGCTGCTTCTCCCCGTGCACGGATGAAGCCATCCGGTGTCAGGGGGGAGAGTAGCCAATGGCAGGCAGGGCCGAACCTCCCTAGCGTCACCCGCGATGCTAGAGAGGCTCGTCCCCATCCCTCGTCTGCCATAGACTGGGAGAAGCAGCAGCAGTGCGGGGACCAGGAGCGGCGAGCCAGGTAAGTATATTGAATGTGGGGGGGGCCCAGCATATTGGGGGATATTTATATACTCTCAGATAACCCCTTTAAGTGACAAAGAAGGTCTGGTCATTAAAGAGAACCCGTCACCTCTTCTATTCTTTTCTTATAATTTGTGTTTTAACTGTTCCTCCCAGAAATTTATGAATAAACAGACAATTGAGATTTACCATTTTCCTTATCAAAGGGGCATGCCCTACACAGTATGGACTGCACTGATTGGTCGGTGTGCAGGGACACACCGCCACTGATAACACAATTGTTAATTTATTTATATTTCAGTTTCTAGGAAGAATAACTTAAAAATTATGCACCAAAATTGTGGTTTTGTTGGGAATGCAGTTACTAAACAAGTCAATAGTTATGACAGGTTCTCTTTAAGGAATTAAAGCAAAAAAATCATGAAAAAAACATCCATGTCTCTACTGGTATTGATACATAAAACTATTATTAACCCGAACTGTTTTACCTTTGCCTCTTTCTTATCATATTCCTGCATATAGTGATCAATTTCAGCTTGAAGAGCAGCAACATCAGTAAAAGACTTCTCATAATCCTCTATCCACTCTGAGGGGAAAAAAAAGTCTCAATAGGTAACAAATCCAGTGTTATAGAGCAGGAGGAGCAGATATATGGCTTTGTGGAAAGATTCAGCAAAAGGTGTTACTTATATATTTATATCGTATATATCATATAAACCGGAGCACTCCAAATGATTAGTATGCAAATTAATCTTTATTACGAAGTTGTATAAGGTAACTCAAGAAGCACATGACAGCACATGCTCAGGTGAAGACTCACCAAACCACTACTCCTAGCAACAGAATCTACCTCTTTTCTATGGCAACTTTTGTTTGAAAAAGGTCTAGATGACTGAAACCTTACTTCTTGAGTTGCCTTATACAACTTCGTAATAAAGATTAATTTGCATACTAATCATTTGGAGTGCTCCGGGTTTATATGATATACGAATATGAGGCTTGGCAGCCACAACCAAAAGCACCCACATGACTACCGACAAGAGTGCCACGCCATTTACCTACTATTTATTATTTATATCCTCGCTATTTCTGAACTTAAAGGGGTTCTCCAAGTTATATTTATTGATGACCTATCCTCAGGATAGGTCATCAATATCAGATTGGCGGGGGTGTCGGGTGTCAGCTGTTTGAAGAGGAGGCACGCGCCGTACCAGCGCTGCCTCCTCTTCATTGTTTACATCCTAACCGTAACATGGGTAGCGGTCAGCAGGTGTAATTACACCTAACTGCCCCATTCATTTCAAAGGGAGAGCTCGTTCCCATTGACTTGTATAGGAATGAGCCGCCCCATTGAAATGAATGGGGCGGTTAGGTGTAATTACACCTACTCACCGCTACCCATGTTACGGCTAGCGTGTAAACAATGAAGAGGAGGCAGCGCTGGCACGGCATGCATATTCACTTCAAACAGCTGATTGGCGGGGTGCTGGGAGTCGGACCCCCGCCGATCTGATATTGATGACCTATCCTGAGGATAGGTCATCAATAAATATAACTTGGAGAACCCCTTTAAGACAGTGACTGACAGTTAAAGGGTTTCTGTCACCAAAATTTACCATATTAAACAGAATGACATTTCCAATGCGAAAATGTCATCTCATGCTTAATATGTAAGTTATTTTATTCTCCGCTGCCCCATTTTGTAGAAAAAGTAACTTATTATATGCAAATTAGCCTCCTAGGAGCAGGGGGGGCGGTAACCCTGCTCCTAGAGGCGCCGTTTTGCCCACCTTTTTCTTGATTGACAGGGCCAGGCAGCTCGCTTCATCCGCTGCCGGCCCTGTCCGATCCTAATCCTGCGCCGTGCGTCCTTCGTTCAGCGCAGGCGCAGTGAGTGTAGCAGGCTGCCGGCATGAGATGAAATTTTCGCATTGGAAATGTCATTCTGTTTAATATGGTGACCCTTTAAAGGGTTTCTGTCACCAGAAATCACCCTATTAAACCAAGTGTCATTTGCAATGAGCAAATGACACTTGATGACAGTAATGTTAGTCTCATATTTCTCCGTCCAGCAGTTTAGCCAAAAAATACGTTTTTATAATATGCAAATGACCTCCCCTAGGTGCAGTAGGCGTGAACCTGCACCTAGGAGAGGCCGTAATAACGCCTCTTACCACGCCTCCGTAGCGCTGATTGACAGGGCCAGGCAGCCAGCTCTTTCGGCTCCCGGCCCTGTACGATCCCGAAATCCCGCGCCTGCGCACTGCGGTAGTACATCCGCGCACGCGCGTTGAGAGCCGGCGGCCGCCCGGGTCCCGGCTCCTTCAACGCGCGTGCACAGATGTACTACAGCTGCCCGGCCCTGTCAATCAGCGCTACGGAGGCGTGGTAAGAGGCGTTATTACGGCCTCTCCTAGGTGCAGGTTCACGCCTACTGCACCTAGGGGAGGTCATTTGCATATTATAAAAACGTATTTTTTGGCTAAACTGCTGGACGGAGAAATATGAGACTAACATTACTGTCATCAAGTGTAATTTGCTCATTGCAAATGACACTTGGTTTAATAGGGTGATTTCTGGTGACAGAAACCCTTTAACTCTGTATATACAGCTATACAGAGAATATCACAGATAAGAAAGCCCCATATACAAGTGAGCTCAGAAAGATGAACAAATGACAAGATTTACTGATGTTTTCCACAAAACTATATATCCATCTGCTCAGCAACATGCTGCCTGTAAAGCAAACTGCATTTTTTCCTTTTAAGGTGGCTGAACCTAAGGCCCCTTTCACACGAGCGGGAGACTCGCATGTCTCCCGCAACGCATCTACAGGGCTGGACTCCGCACGGACAGGGATCGCATATAATGCTATGCGATCCCTGTCAGTGCGGAGTCCAGCCCTGTAGATCCGTTGCGGGAGACATGCGAGTCTCCCGCTCCTGTGAAAGGGGCCTAACAGTTTCGGTGGGAACAATCAACCATCTAACGTGTATGGTGGTGTCCACACTTTCCCTGATGTCAGGATAAAGATGTTAAATATTGAAATATGAATGAAGATGGAAACTCACTGTGAATTCCAGCTTTTACAAAATCGTCTCTTTTTGATATGACTGATGGTGTCCAGACTTTATTGGACTTAAATTTTTGAATTCCAGAGGCCTTTTTGAACACAACGTAGGCCACTCTGAAGCCCTGTAAAATATAACAGGTTGTAATTACTTACATTACCAAAAACAAAATCATATTCTAAAATCAAAAATGAACAATAAAGCAAGTTACTCATCATTTAGACTAGAACTAAATATTATTGGGGTTGTCTCATCTGAGACACTGGTGGCATATTGCTAGCATATGCCACCAGTCAGATAGGTTTGCCTCTTACCTCTTGGCTTCGCAGCTATCTATAGAACAGGGCCCTTAAAGCGAACAAGTGCGCACTGTGCATGTCCGGCATGCTCTCTATTCATTTCTATGGAAGTTCCGAAAACAGCTGAGCGAGTTTGGCTTTTTCCAGAACTCCCACAGAAGAGAATGGAGAGTGCACAATGCCACCACAGCCACCTCTTCACGCACGTCTGTGGGAGTTCCAGAAATAGAGCAGGGGCTCAGCTATGATCAGAGCTCCCCCAGTACTCTCCACTGGATAACGCTGGACGCGGTACTGAGCAGTCTCCTATGCAGTGCTATTCACAGTTAGGGGAAAATGGCCAATCCCTTTAAAGAGGCTCTGTCACCTGGTGCAAGCATACCCTACTTGGCATATAGCCAGGTAGGGCTAATAACACTGAAAAAAGCATACCTTTCTTTTCCTTCTATTAGGTCCGGTAAAAATAAGACATCATATAGAACATGACAATCTCTTTCTCACATGGATCCAGAGATTTCCCCATTCATTGCTCTGCTAGATTTATATCAAGCTGTCAGCTCAAGGGGAGTGTCTTTTCTGCTGCAGCTCAGGGGGCGTGTTTCAGCTCTCCCTATCACAGCTCAGGAGGCAGTTGAAGGGTGAAACTGAGCATGTGCAGCCACCTCAGTGAGCAGAACAAAGAAATAAGAAAAAGAACAAACAGCAGGTGGCGCTATACAGATACATATTATTAAATAACTCAGTGGCTATATCAAATTTTTAATGACATACAATGACAAAAGTATTCAGATCCAGGAGCTAGTTTAAAAACTGTAGAATATTTTTTGTGGGACAACCCCTTTAACAGTGCTCTATGGCCCCTTTAATTTTACAATTAGCCAGATCCCAGGTCACAGACTCAAAAAAGGCTTTATTCACGTGGCTGTATTAACATTTGTAGGGAGGGATCCAATACTTTCTTTTAGCATAAAAAACATACAGCTCTTACAGTACATGACGTTTAATCAGAAGTTTGAAGGGATATTCCAGAACATTAGAGTGTAACTGCTGTTTAATTTTTATTTTGCTAATGTGTAGGGACAGTGACAGGGGACATTTTTCTAATATACTTTATTTAGGGAAAATGTTTATTTTTAGTAGAAAACTGGGGCTGAAATGTCACTTAGCGGCACTCTTTCAAATGAGCGTTGCTAAAGGCCACCCGTCTTCTATCAGCACAAGAGAGAAGAGCTGTGCAGGGGCTGTGGGCCTCTGCCTGCCCTGCTCCCTCACAGCCTGGTAGGGACAGGAGCCTCATAGATTTAAAGTAAATATACATTTCCCCCCTTATTAAATATAGACTTCTACACTATGTATATGCTCACTGACCAGCGCTGTGAGCTTTCCCCCTGCACTCCCGGATGACTAATAAAGCAGCCACTGGCAGCGATGCCTGAGTGAGCGGTGAGCGAGGCAGGGGGACGCTCATACCGTATATATGGACAGTTATGGAGGTTAAGCACCCTATTTAGATCCTAGGATCCCAGAAAACCCCTTTACACACAACCTGTCACCTGCAAAATACAGGCAGCCTGATACAGAGCAGAAGGATCTGAGCAATTTATATACAGTTTTTTGTTGTTTTTTTAAGAGAAAAACATTCAGAAAAACTTATAATTTATACATTTACATTTCTGCTCACCTTAATTGTCTTCTGGTTAAAATACGTATTTCCCTCCATACTTTTTTTCAAAGAATGCGCTGATTTGTCAAGCAGTTCTACAGATTGCACATGACCACAAGAAGCAAAGATATCCGATAAACCTTTCTAGAGACAAAGATTGTAAGTTACACGCGTGCGTTATACATCCCGTCACCGAACAGCACGCGTGCGTTATACATCCCGTCACCGAACAGCACGTGTGCGAATTGATTAACAAGAAGCAATGCAGATCTCCCACATAAAGAGAAGTGATGGGCACCTCCACAATGGCACACACGCCGATGTGAGGCAGGCCCCAACATTAAATGCCAACCACAGCAATGGATAAGAAGCCATGTTACTGGAACCAACAACAAAGCTCGCTTACAACAGGGCTGTCCCATGTTGTGACCGGCTACACACCAGTAGTGGAGGTCCCTTCAGGGACAATCATGGTTAGGTCCCCATAACCTTTTTAAAACTCTTGTAAAACGCCATTTGCGTTAGTCAGAGAACCCCTTTAACGTGACATCTGTGACAATCACATAGAACTGCCATAGCTCTCACCTCGGTGACGTATCCTGGGATGTTGATCACGAACAACGTCCGGTCCTGGGGATGGGCTTTATCGGCCTCTCCTCTGAGCCGGGCTTCTTTGGCATACAGGCAGTGGTGCACCGGCCGCTCCTCTGAGAACTGCACCGGAATGGCTGAAGACAGAAGACAATTCCAGAGACTCCATTAGTCACCCTCATGTGGAGCCTCCCAGTCATCAAACACATCAGGAATACAGAATGTGATATATTTACCATGCATTGGAATAAAAGGGAGAAATGCAACTGCTTAGGGCACAGCTCAACAGGACTCCAGCTGGAGCAGCCGCTGATTCTACTCCCAATAGCTGAGGCACACTGACAGACCATGCGGTACCGCACATAGGACCAGAGGTCTCCTAACACATCTAATACCTGTGTATCCAGTCGGGGCAGCAAACGTGGGTCCCTCTGCGGACGGCGCCATGTTGGACGTGACGTCACATGAGAAGGGACTCCTGGGAGACGTAGTGCAGAGGATTGCGGACGTTACGTCAGGTGTGGTCACATGACCAGAGCGGCGGTATTTTACTCTTCCGTTGGGGCGGGGGGGTACGTCTTCCCTTCCTGATGGGCTGCGCGGAGAAATCTGGCATATTGTGAGGTCCAATACAAAGCCGGAGGCAGGCACCTGACCGCCATACTGTGGCCCTGTATGTTCCCGAGACTCGTCCTCAGTGGAGGCTGCTTGTGTCCATGTAACTATTAGTTCTCGTGCACACCCCCGTGCTTATTACTACAAATAGTGGTTGAACAGGGTTAACCCTTAGAGGGCTTTTGTAGAATTATTGTTTTGCTAGCATCCCAGTATAGTTCATCAATATCAGCGGGGTCTGCAGCCTGGCAGAGCCTGGTACGTCACCGGAACCGGGCTAAATTCCTTTGCCCTGCGCTAATTAGCGCAGGGCAAAGGAGGGCATCGGAGCATAGGGTTGCCTGGGTGAATTGAAAGGTATGTCCGGGTTCAGCTCTGAACCCGGACAACCCCTTTAAGAATTTTTAGGACACCTTATCAACAGTGCAATAAAAAGTTGCAGGAGCCGAGCTTGATGTAAATCAGTTAAAAGCAGCATGAAAATCCAAAAGATGGGCACAAAATGGGCATCGAAGTAGGCACAGAGAAAATGTGATTTAAAGAGTTAAATGAATTTGGGCCAGAAATCTCACACTGACAATATACAAAGGGTGGTGCCCCACATCAGACATACTGGAGATCAGCCTGGCCCGAACAGATTTTGGGCATGAAAACTGGCATCAAAGTGGGCAGACAGGCACTTTTCACTGATTTGAATAAGTAACTGATGTTTTTAAGGGGTTAAATGAATTTGGACCAGAGATCTCGCACTGCAAACATACAGAGGGTGATGCCCCGCATTAGATACAGTGGAGATCAGCCTGGTCCAAACAGGTTCTGGGCATGAAAACTGGCATCAAAGTGGGCAGATGGGCACTTTTTACTAGACATAGTATAGGCACCAAGTCTCTGAGATAATGTCAATTTAGAGACCATAAATCTTTCACAAGGCTTATCTGCTGTAAGATAATGAAGGACTCCTTCTCAAAGTCTTTGATAGTCTGTTGTTTTTCACATTTCCTTTCATTCCCCCATGTCTCTGCTCGTATTGTGTGTGTGTGTGTGTATATATATATATATATATATATATATATATATATATATAATTTCTTCATCCATTCTTATAGTTCGCCCAATGAAGGGACTGATGTTGTCCTGAAAGCTCGCATGTAACATCATTACTTCTATTTTTGTTAGGCTACTTTCACACTTGAGTTTTTGTGGATCTGGCAGGGGTCAGCAAAAACGCTTCCGTTACTGATAATACGACCACCTGCATCCGTAATGAACGGATCCAGTTGTATTATCTTTAACATAGCCTGATCCAGGGAGTTATTCTGATTGCCTGATTGGAGTCGGGAAGGACTTTTTCCCCCTAAAGTGGGGAAAATTGGCTTCTACCTCACAGGGGTTTTTTTTTGCCTTCCTCTGGATCAACTTGTAGGAAAACAGGCTGAACTGGATGGACAGATGTCTTTTTTTTGGCCTTATAAACTATGTTACTAGACGGATCCATCATAAACTCCACTGAAAGTCAATGGAGGACGTATCAGTTTTCTATTATGTCAGAGAAAACATAACCATCCCATTGACTTGCATTGTGGGTCATGACAGAGCCGTTTTGCTCCACATCCCAGGACGGAAAGTAAACCCCAGCATGCTGCTGCTCTCCGGTACAAGAACGGAACAGAATGCATTTTGGAGCAGTTCCGTTCTATCAGTTCTGTTTTGCCCCCATTGACAATGAATGTTTTATTTTTTCCGGTATTGAGACCCTATGATGGATCTGAATACTGGAAAATAGAAATGCTAGTGTGAAAGTATCTCCATCAGTTTCCTAAAAGGGTGCATGATGGGGTGTTGTGTGGGATGCCACATTTATAATCATTTCTTTCATTAAAAAGTGTAAAATCTGTATTTAAAAAAAATCAACAATTGTCATTTTATTGATTTCAAAATTCGCACTTCAGGTCAATGTCTGAAAAAAAGGAAAATATTCAAGAGATCTGTATAATCGTATACACTTTAATGGTACTGTATTAGGCCACATCAGTTCCTTATTCAAATCAGTGAAAAGTGCCTGTCTGCCCACTTTGATGCCAGTTTTCATGCCCAGAACCTGTTTGGGCCAGGCTGAACTGAACTGTATCTGTCTGATGCGGGGAATCACCTTCTGTATGTTCTCAGTGTGAGATCACTGGCCCGAATTCATTTAACCCCTTAAAAACATCAGTTACTTATTCAAATCAGTGAAAAGTGCCTGTCTGCCCACTTTGATGCCAGTTTTCATGCCCAGAACCTGTTTGGGCCAGGCTGAACTGAACTGTATCTGTCTGATGCGGGGAATCACCTTCTGTATGTTCTCAGTGTGAGATCACTGGCCCGAATTCATTTAACCCCTTAAAAACATCAGTTACTTATTCAAATCAGTGAAAAGTGCCTGTCTGCCCACTTTGATGCCAGTTTTCATGCCCAGAACCTGTTTGGGCCAGGCTGATCTCCACTGTATCTGATGTGGGGCATCACCCTGTGTATGTTTACAGTGCTAGATCACTGGCCAAAATTCATTTGAGGCTACTTTCACACTAGCGTTTTTAAATTCCGGTATTGAGTTCCGTTATATTGCAAGCATAGCTTGCAGAGAAGTAAATCCCTAGGGTGGGACTATAGCCAACAAAACTTTCCTACCAAAACACAAGTCAGAATCAAATAATACATTCAACTTGTAATGCTTAAAAAATGTACATGGGGAAGACCAGGTAGCGGCTTTGCAGATTTGCTCAAGAGAAACTGCCGCACTTTCTGCCCAGGAAGCGGCCATGGCCCTGGTGGAGTGAGCTTTAAGTTCATCTGGAACTTCAATGCCTCTTGCGGAATAACATTCTGAAATGGCAGCCTTAATCCATCTGGCAATGGTGGGCTTACTTGCTCCCTTGCCTTTATTTGCCCCCTGAAATTGTAGTAACAGACGATCAGAGTCTCTGAATTCCTTAGTCCTATCCAAATAACATAAGACACACCTATGGACATCTAACATATGGATTTCTCTTTCCCTGTCAGAAGAGGGATTTTGACTGAAAGAAGGGAGGCAAACTTCTTGACCACAGTGAAATTTGGAAACCACCTTAGGAAGAAAGGAAGGATGAGGTTTAAGAATGACACGATCACTTAACACTGATAGATAAGGAGGAGAACAGGAAAAAGACTGAATTTCACCCACTCTCCTAGCCAAAGTGATGGCAATGAGGAAAACAGTCTTGAGAGTGAGAAGGTTCAAAGGGAGCAAAGGAAAGAGCTGACAGAACCAGATTTAGATCCCAAGAAGGAACAGAAGGATGGATAAAGGGAGAAGCCCTAGAAGCCCCTTTAATAAATCTTCTAACCAATGGAACCTCTGACACTTTGAAGTCTAAAAACACAGAATGGGCCGCAATCTGTACTCTAAGAGTAGCCACTTTTAACCCTTTATCTAAGGCTACTTTCACACTAGCATTTTAAAATTCCGGTATTGAGTTCCGTCATAGGGGCTCAATACCGAAATAAAACGCTTCAGTTTTGTCCCCATTCATTGTCAATGGGGACAAAACTGAACTGAAGACAACAGAATGCTCCTGAAAGCATTCCGTTCCGTCTTCAGACCGGAGAACAAACCGTAGCATGCTGCGGTTTGCTCTCCGGTCCAGGCATCCGCACCAAGACGGATCCGGAATGACCCCCAATGCAAGTCAATGGGGGCGGATCCGTCTGGTGTGACCACAATGGTAACCGGATCCGCCCTCCATTGACTTTCAATGGAGTTCATGGCGGATCCGGCTACACATACACACAATACACACATACAGACATAGACATACACATAAACATACACAGACATACACATACAAATACACATACATACTTACATGCTCCCCGGCAGGTCTTCAGAGCGCCGGAGGGACAGGTCGGCACGCACAGATGACGATTCCACCAGGCGCCCAGCAGAGGGCGCTGTGGGGAATAGTCACCTGTGCCAGCCATCCTGCTCCTCCAACGCTCTGGAGACCTGCCAGGAGCATGTAAGTATGTATGTGTATATGTGTGTGTGTCTGTGTGTATGTACTGTGTGACATGTGTGGGGCCGGAGCGCGGTTCCGGCTCCACACATGTCGCTGTGGCAGTCCTGATCCGGCAGCACCCTTCACCTGCCGGATCAGGCCTGCCGCTAGTGTGAAAGTAGCCTAACCCTGCTTGAAGGAATTCTAGAATAAGATTAATATCAGGACCTTGACTAATGTCCCACTTATCTTTAGAAAAAGTTAAAAAGGCTTTCCACATTCTTTGATAAATCTTTGATGTAACTGGTTTACGACTTAACAAAAGAGTGGATATTACCTTATCAGATAGTCCCCTTCGTGTTAACAGACTATGTTCAGTCTCCAGGCCCTCAGCTTCAGTTGTTGAACGGCTGGATGAAACATAGGCCCCTGTGACAGAAGATCCGGAATCTCTGGGAGTAGAAAGAAATTCTCCTTTGCCATGTGGAGTAGAAGAGGCATCCAGGATCTCTTGGGCAAGAATGGAGCTATGAGGATCATTTGTGCTTTCAACTCCCAGGTCTTTACTAATACTTTTGGTAGGAGCGAAAATGGAGGGAAGGCATACAGGAGTTCTCTTGGCCACTGTTGACTCAGAGCGTCTACCCCCATGGAGTTGTCTTGCCTTGATAGAGAAAAGAATGCTGGAACCTGGTGATTTCCTCTTGAAGCAAAAAGGTCCAGCTTTGGAACTCCCTACTTCTTTGTTATCTGATTGAAGACTTTGTTGTTCAATTTCCATTCGCCCTCTTTTAGGGTTTTTCTGCTCAGAAAGTCCGCTACTTGATTGTGGATGCCCCTTAGATGAACTACAGGTAGAGATCATGTATTCACTTCTGCCCACTGAATTATGTTGTTCGCTAGCTCCCCTAGTGGTTGACTTCTCGTACCTCCCTGCTTGTTCAAATATGCAACAGTGGTAACGTTGTCTGTTATAGGGGGAAGAGTTTCCCCATAGATATATGCCTATATATATATATTTAATCCCAGTAGTGAGAAGGCCAAGATACATAGTATTCACTTCACTCTATTCAAAGACCCCCTCCTGCAGAAATGCCATATGCCTGCTGGGGTATGGGGGGAAGACAATAGGGCCATATGTTGACAGTATCATAGGTATGTTAAACTATGGTTCAATAGACCTTTTGTCTCAATAGGTGTGATGCACTTCCCTCTGTCTTAAAGACCACCTACTGATAGCAGGCAGTCGGGCGTTACAATGGCCAGAGACATGGAGGCTGATGAGATCAATAGATCAAAAGAAAGTAGATCCGTGTCCGATCAGCAGAAGGTTCCCTGTAGGGGGTGTGAGGCTAGTATCACTACACCTCACTGCTTTCACCTGAAGGGGGAGGGGGCTCAGATATAGAATATAGCCAACTGTGGGGGCCACAGAAGGCAGTCTCCTGAATGAGTCACCTGAAGGAAGATGGGGGAAAGGTCACCATGACAGAGCTCCAGCAAGGATTGGTCTAAGTATCCCAAGAGCCCCTAACCTCTCTCTCTCTCTCTCTCTCTAAGGTACAGATTAATACAATACAGTCTAGAGTGAGTGTGTTGAGACTGTGTTGTATTATAATATTGATTGTTGAAGTCAGATCTGACGCTATTATCAATATTGTACCTTAACGGAACATTATAGAAGGAAAACATATTAATAATACCATACTGATAGCCACATGAGTGAATATTGGTATGGCCATTATTAATAGAAAATATTAATATTCACGTTAGAATATAAATATTATGAATATTCTTCATATTTAATAGAAATATTGATATATTAATATTTATATCTCCTTCATTGGCAAGCCAGCCAGGAGTATTAATATTATTATATTAATATTCGTATCTCCGTCATCATTGGCGAGCCAGGGACGGTTGCGATTTTGTATACGTGTTTTGCTTTGTGGTAATCTGAGGTCATCCTCGGTGTGCTGAGTAGGGTGCGGGAGCGTGGATAGATAACATTGGTACATGGGTCAGTGTCGTGTTATTCTGTGCGTTCACAGCTATGACGGTTTGGGAAGATCGACATAGTTACTTGGGCATTGCACAGAACAAAATCTGCGACAGAACCTAATCTTCTGTGATTGGTTTTGCGTTTTGCCGCCATAGCTACGCTTGTGTTGTACCATGAGCTAAGATAGGCAGGAAAGTGTGGACAGGTAGCGGTGTTGTGCTATACTGTACGCTGAGACCTTGAAGCTTGGATGGGTAACGCAATTGTAGGTGGGGCTTAAGGCAGAATCAATTCAGAAATAGGATTCTTTGTTAATTATCAGTTTTCTAACGTTTCTAACAATTCCTTTGCATGTACGTGGATGGCAAGGAAAGTCGTCGCAGGATATCGTTTAAGTAGCGATAAACGTTCGGTTAAGTCCACCTGGACGGGAAAAAGTGATCCATAGACAAGGACTTTTTCCAAGCAGCACAGAAGGGACGGAGGAACAGGCGGCTACTAAACGAGTGAGGAAATTCATCACTTGCAGTTTGGGTGGATCTGAGCAGTCCGCTGGTCAGGAAAAAGCGTTCTGGAAATTGGACTTTCTCCAAGCAGCACAGAAGGGACTGAGGAACAGATGGCCACCAAACAAGTGAGTATGGACTTTTCCACACTAAAGCACCTAAGTAAGAATAGCTCTTTTCCAGGCGCCTCCACAGCGGCACGGAACATAGGAGATACCCCGCCTCCCATAGGGACAGGAAAACACATGGAGATCAATAAATAGTCCCCTCCCATTACCTGCTCCAGTGTTTTCCTGTCCCTCTGGAAGGAAGTGGAGATCGCGGATGTTCTGGCCGGAGCATCCATGGAGGCGCCCTGTTTGACCTGTGGGTCTTGGTGTAGAGGCAGGGTCGCGGAGCTAACCTGTGGCTCTTCCTGCCTTTTGAAGTAAGTCCTCCGGTGGAGGCTTTCCCGGGCTCCGTCCTGCGCTGGTGGCAAGTGACGCGTTGGGTCATTCTTCCTGCGTGGTTCACGTGGGCGGGTGCAAGCCGGCGGTGGGGATCTCGCGAAAGTTCGCGTAAGTCTCGGCGGCCGGCGAGCGTGGTCACGCGTATCACGTGACTATGAGCGCCCGAGTTCTGGCTCCTCCCCCTAGGCAACGAGCGTTAAAAGATGGGGAAGATGGTGTGCCTTTCTGCCGCCTACTCAGCGTTCCCTAAGGAATTCAGAACGCCACGGCAGAGGCAGTCGCCATTATGTCGGAGGAAAAGAAACATCAGGAGCCGCCTAAGGCCCACAGCCCGGTGAGTCCCCTCCTGTGGAGTGTTTGCCTTGTATTTTCTTTTTTACACATGGTGTAATCTGTGCTTATCCTCGAACACACTCTCTAGGGTGCAGGTTTTAGAGAAGGTTTTTTTTTTTTTTTTTTTGGCCCATTATTTACCTAGTTTTTTTACAATGCGTATAGGTAAGGGAGGTATAGAAATCTGAGAGCTCGCAGAGAGTAAAGAAGTGCTCCATCTGTAAAAAGAGCCTGGCTGCTGGGTACAAAAAACCTCTATGCGCCAAATGCTTGGACAAAATCGTATCTGAAGAGACTCCTTCCCTCTTGGAAAATATAAGAACGATTATCAAGGATGAAGTCAGCAGCGCTGTAGAATCTAAAATGGCCTCAGTACCATCCAGGCCCTCTACGTCAGTTGCTGCGGTATCTGAACCCTCTGACAGAGACCCCTTAGAGGTGGATGATGATGAAGGAGAAATCGTTTCAGATTCTAACCCAGAGTCTTCAGGGGATGAATCGGGCAAACCCTTATGTTCAATCGAGGATACAGATGCCTTGTTGAAGACGATCAGGGCGGCCATGAACATTGAAGACTCTAAGCAGTCTAAATCTGTAGAGGACGTTATGTTTAGAGGTTTAGGGGAAAAGCGTAAGCGTGTGTTCCCGCTACATAAGAATATTTCCAGGCTCATTAAGAAGGAGTGGGCTGATTCTGATAAAAAGGCTACTGTATCTAGAATTCTTAAAAGGAAATATCCTTTTGCGGAGGAAGATTCTTGCCTCTGGGACCGTTGCCCTAAAGTGGACGCGCCAGTGGCAAAAATCACTAAAAAATCTGCGCTTCCTTTTGAGGATGTAGGTCTCCTCAAGGACCCAATGGATAAAAGGAGCGAATCTTTACTTAAAAAGTCCTGGGAAGCCTCTATGGCAATTTTCAGGCCAAGCATAGCATCCACTTATATGGCCCGTTCTATGTCGCTCTGGCTGGATAAGTTGGAAGATCACCTGGTGAATGGTACTCCGAGAGAGGAGATTGTGGCTTCCCTCCCCATGTTGAAGCAGGCGGCGAATTTTATCGCGGATGCTTCTGCCGACACTGTAAAGTTAGCGGCAAGAACCTCTGCGCTTACTAATGCTTCTAGACATGCGGTCTGGCTGAGATCATGGGGAGGAGATATAGCCTCAAAGAATAAGCTGTGCAGTATCCCATGTGAGGGAGATAGGCTGTTTGGGTCTGTTTTGGATGATATTTTGGAAAAGGCCACGGACAGAAAGAAGGGCTTTCCGTCTGATGGAAAAACCTTTTTTCAAAGGAGAAAGTTTGATTCCTCGAAAAGAGGTAAACAGACCCAGAGAAACAAAGGTTTTTCAGGTAGATGGCAGACGGGGAGGGGTAGAGGAAGAGGTTTCCTCTTCAACCCCGGAAACTCTTCCCAAAAACCAAATTCGCAATGACGCCAAATTTCCGGTGGGGGGAAGATTATTGAGGTTCTGTCAAGAGTGGAGACAGGTTACCACAGCCCCCTGGGTTCTAGATGTGGTCTCTATAGGCCTAAAATTAGAATTCCTCTCTCCCCCTCCGGAGGGTTTTTGTGTGACAAAAAGATTAATAAAGGAAGATCAGTTGTGCCTTATGAATCAGTTAAAGATACTTTGTGCAAAAAAAGCCATTATCTCGGTCCCTCTTCAAGAACAGGGAAGAGGTTTTTATTCAACGGTCTTTCTTATCAAAAAACCAAACGGGTCCCACAGGGCCATCATAAATCTGAAGGGCTTAAACAAACACGTCCAGTACAAAAAATTCAAAATGGACTCAGTAAAGTTGGCTATTGCTCTCCTGAAAGAGAATTCATTCATGGTGTCCATAGATCTGGCAGACGCCTATTATCATATTCCAGTCTGCCCCGCTCACCAAAAATACCTAAGGTTTGCGGTTCAGATAGGAAGCGAGATTTTGCATTATCAGTTTCAGGTCCTCCCCTTCGGCCTCTCCTCAGCCCCAAGGGTTTTTACAAAAATAATGTCAGAGGTTGTCTCCTTCCTGCATCTAAAAGGGATTCTCATAGTCCCCTATTTGGACGATTTCCTTCTTATGGCAGAATCAGAAACTCTACTAGTCTCGCATTTAAACCTGGTGTTAGGGGATTTGGGGTTAAGGGAAGTAGGGATAAAATATGTTTATATGCCGATGACCTATTGATGTTTGTTTGTAATCCCGAGGAAGGAATACCTAATATAATGGATACATTTGAGAAATTTGGGGCGATATCGGGCTTAGCAGTAAACTGGGTAAAGTCATCATTATTCCCTTTAGATGATAGGTCTGTACAAGGGATAGATAGGTTTAGGATTATACAGGGAAATGAAGAGATGGAATATCTAGGTGTAAGGATAAGTAAGAACCCCAGGGATTTTATCAAAGTAAATATTTTACCTTATATTAACAAACTAAAAAGGAAAATAGATATATGGATTCGTCTACCTATGGGTATGGCAGATAGAATTGCATTAATAAAATGGTAGTGTTACCGCAAATCATATATATATTCTCTGCATCACCAGTATGGATAGGTCCCAAATGGTTTGGAAAGATTGAGGTACTTCTTAATTTATTGATTTGGGGGGGTAAGCGTCCAAGGGTAAAATATGATGTTTTCTGTCAAAAGGAGGGAAAGGGGGGCTTTGGGCTTCCAAAGCTTGATTTGTACTTCTTGTCATATAATATACAGAGAATTAGGGCAGAAGACTCTCTAGTTTTTAGGTACATATTAAGTAGGGATCACTGGGATATTTCTGATATAATTGCACATTTGGAAGGAGGGGAAAAAAGTGTAAACGATAAAATCACATTTTATTTGTTACTTTAAGGTATGGAAAAAAAATATTTGGAGTCGATACTAGTGTGAGGTACACACAAATATGGGGAAATCCTCACTTTAAGGAGATGGTAGAGTTAAACTCCGATAATTACTGGCAAAATAAGGGAATTTATAGGGTAGAACAATTATTTGTAGATGGTAAATTGTTGGAATTTGATTCTCTTATACAGAATTTTGGACAGGATTCACTATGTTGGTTTAAATATACACAAGTTCGGCATGCATATATTACTGCACAGGATAGAGTGAAATATAGGGTTACGTATAATAAAGGTTTGGATAAAATATGCACAAAAATTACTGAGAAAAGGGGGAAATTGGGTCAAATGTATAAATTTTTACATAGTAATTTGTATGTTGGGTATAATGATTTTTATAAGAGGAAATGGGAATATGGTTTGGGAACTGATCTTTCGGATGTATGGGAGGAAATTTTGACTAATATTTCTAAGACCTCGATTAATCCTAACCAGAGGATTATACAATGGAAAATTATTCATAGAGTATATTTATCTCCTAAGTTTATTAAAGAAAAGTTTGGACGAACGACTGAGGATGTTTGTCCTAAATGTAAAAACGATAATGTAGATTTTAATCATTTGATTTGGAGTTGTCCCGAAATTCAGGAATATTGGAAACCTGTATATTATCTGGTTAAAAACGTAATTGGATTTGAATTTCCAAGGGATATTAGGTATATGATTTTGGGAGTAACATGAAAGTTTGAAAACATGAGAATAACCGCCTGTAGATTACTCTTTTTAGCTAGATTACTGGTAGTAAGAAGCTGGCTGGATAAAAATGTACCTGAAATGAATGAATACAAAAAGAATATACAAAAGACAGTTATATATGAGAAAGCATATTTTAAAAATAAAGGTAAAAGATTTAAGGAATTTTTTAAAATATGGGGACCTTGGATATGTTATAACAAGGATAATAAGGAAGAGTGAGTCATAGATGTTATTGTATATATTATTTAATTTTTATTTTTTATTTTTTTTTTCAGTTACATTGCCTCAATAGGGAGGGGGAGGGGATGGGGAGATAAAGTAAATGAATTGATTACTGCATTTTATATTGTATATAAGCTTTTTTCTTAATAAAAGGAAAAAAAAAAAAAAACCTGGTGTTAGAGACCTTAAAAGGTCTAGGCTGGTTGATAAACTGGGACAAGTCAGACCTAGTCCCAGGAAAGCAGAAGGTGTTCTTAGGAATCCTTCTGGACTCGGAAAAGATGAAATCTTTCCTTCCCCCAGGAAAGGTGTCAAACATCAAAACAAACGTAGAGTTTCTTTTGAGGTCAAAAAAGGTATCCCTCAGGTTTATAATGAGAGTCCTGGGTCTGATGACTTCCTCGATACCAGCGGTAAATTGGGCTCAGGCCCACTCAAGAACTCTGCAGGCTTTTCTCTTGAGGTCCTGGAACAAGAGTGTCCTGACTCTAGACAGGAAGGTCACATTGCCTCAGCAAGCAAGGGCTTCGTTAAAATGGTGGCTTCAAACAAAAAACCTTCAGGAAGGTCTCCTGTGGCACAAGCTAGACCCCATTCTGGTGACAACGGATGCCAGCAGTTCAGGTTGGGGGGCCCATACAGACTGCTCTATGGTTCAGGGTTCCTGGGGTCCGGAGGAAAGTCGCTCCTCGTCCAACGTAAGGGATCTGTTGGCAGTTTGGGAGGCGTTAAAGTTGAAAAGGGAACTAGTTCAAAAAGATATGAAAATAGTCTCGGACAATACAACTGCGGTGGCATATTTAAACAGACGGGGGAACAAGGTGCAGAACCCTGGAGTCCATCGCAGCAAAGATCATGGGCTGGGCAGAGGAGAATCTAAAATCATTATCTGCAGTCCACATCAAAGGAACAGAAAATACATTAGCAGACTATTTAAGCAGAGACATCTTGAAAGAAGGAGAGTGGTCTCTAAACAAACGGGTTTTTCAACAGATAACACGCAGATGGGCCACTCCGTATCTGGATCTTTTTGCCTCTTGCCAGAATAGACAGGTAAAAAGATTCAGTTCCTTAGCCAGACTAGATCATCCCATATTTGTAGACGCCCTTTTACATGCATGGCCCAAAAAACTCCTGTATGCATTTCCTCCAATAGGATTGATTCCAAAGACTCTGGAAAAAATCCTCTTGGAAGAAGCAAAAGTCATAATGATCGCCCCGTACTGGCCAAAAAGGGCTTGGTTCCCGCTTCTCCTCTCGCTCTCGGCGGGGGATTTTTTGGATTCTTCCAGCGAGGCAGGACCTTCTACATCAGGGTCCGGCCCTTCACCCTCAGGTAGATCAGTTACACCTGGCGGCGTGGAACTTGAACGCAGAATCCTGAGAAAAAAGGGGCTCTCTGAAGAGGCTATCTCTACGATACTACACAGTAGAAAATCAATTATATCTAAGATTTATCATAGGATTTGGGAAGCCTTTTTTAGGTTCTGTGGTTTGGATCCAGAAGAGAGTCTCCCTGACAACACCTCCCTTGTGTTAAATTTTTTGCAGTCTGGCCTGGAGAAAGGATTAAAAGTAAATACCTTGAAAGTCCAGGTGGCGGCTTTGAGCATCCTTTTAGATAAAAGATTGGCTGAGGTAGACCTAATAAGAAGATTCCTTAGAGGAGCCAGTCGGTTACTACCCATAGTCAGAAATACGGTTCCCCCCTGGGACCTAGACTTAGTCTTGTCAGCTCTGACGGCGCACCCCTTTGAACCTCTTTCAGACGTGCAGTTAAAAGTGCTCTCCTACAAGACCGTCTTGTTGGTTGCGGTCACCTCAGCAAGATGGGTGGGGGAGATTCAAGCTTTCTCCTGTAAGCCCCCTTACTTGGTAGTAAGTGAAGACAGGATTACGCTAACTCATTGTCCAGCTTTCCTTCCGAAGGTGGTGTCAAAGTTCCATTGTTCCCAGGAGGTTTGCTTACCCTCATTTGGGGATCCTCGGGGTTCGGTGGAAGACAGACGCCGTTATCTTCTAGATGTTCATAGGTGTCTGTTAGCGTATCTGGAAGCAACCAAGTCTCTTCGTAAGTCAGACAGACTAATTGTTCAGTTTGGGGGCGCCAGGAGAGGCGAGGTGGCCAGCAGACCGACCCTCAGTAGGTGGATTAGGTTGGCTATCCTGTTAGCTTACAAAAGTCTAGATGCTGTGGCGCCAGAGGGTCTCAGAGCCCACTCAACTAGAGCTTTATCGACTTCCTAGGCAGAGTTACAGCAAGTACCAATTGAGCAGATCTGCCAAGCGGCAACTTGGGCCTCAAAAAACACTTTAACCACTACAAACTTGATGTCCTAAAAGAAAGGGACTTGTCCTTTGCTCGCAGAATATTATCTGTAGTTGGCCCGCCCTAGGGGGTTTTTGATTTCTATGTTAATCCTCCTATGTTCCATGCCGCTGTGGAGGCGCCTGGAAAAGATGATAATTACTTACCGGTAATTGGATTTTCCTATAGCCTCCACAGCGGCATGGGGGATTTTCCCACCGCTTTATTTTCTTAATTATATTCATGTAACTTTGTATATGATAATATGAATATATAAAGTAGGTTATGTTACATTAATCCATAGTTTTCTCAGTTATTTACTGGAGCAGGTAATGGGAGGGGACTATTTATTGATCTCCATGTGTTTTCCTGTCCCTATGGGAGGCGGGGTATCTCCTATGTTCCGTGCCGCTGTGGAGGCTATAGGAAAATCCAATTACCGGTAAGTAATTATCATCTTTTAAGTCCATACTTCCCACAACATACCAGTCAGTTGTTAGCATAGGCTTGTAGTTTTGACAAGATGTGCATTAACAAGCGGACAGTAATGAACGAATCGTCCAAGCGGCTCCACATGCTGGCAAAGCTAATGTCCATGTATGAGGAAACGCTGGGGAAGCCAGAGCATTGTACATTGGTGTCTTAGGCCACTGAGAGTCACTGTCAGTGCTTTGCTGTTAATGGACAACATGTCCATGACTTATAGGCAGAACTGGCAGACAATGTCAGGTGGATAAGGAAAAGCAGATATGCATGCCAGAGGAACAGATAATGGGCCTTCAGAAGCATATTGTAGAAGTGGAAGCAGACTTGACTCAGTCATATACTGAGATCAAGAACTTTAAGGAACAGGCAGCATCTACTGATGCTGTGGTGGCAAAGTTGAATGATGATGTTGCTGCTAGATCTCATCTGATATCTAGTTTGCAAAACATCATAAACTACTTTGCCAAAGTGGTGCCAGCCTATTCTTTTTCGGTAGAGACAAGGCCAGAATCTCCTGAAATGTTGCCCTGTGCAGGGCAACAAGGGGGGAGGTTAGACAGGAATAGGTCAGATTTCCAAAAGTCTGATCCTATTCCAAAGACCAGGAGTAGCATCTCCAGAGTCCTCCATAAATGTAGTAAGAGAATTGTTAAAAGTGCATCCCTGGCCATGGAACAGTTCAGGAGATTTGGGTAGGAGCACTTTTGCAATGGGGATAGCCCTAAACCAAACATGGGAAGCAGATGTTTTGCATGCACTGGTTTAGGGCACATAGCCAAATACTGCAAATCTCTCAGTGCTTGGCTATGGAGATCAAGAGCATGTTTTAAGTGTGGTAAAACGGGCCACACTGCAAGGAATTGCAACTGTGCAGATAATTGCAACGGGTCCAGTGATACCAGATGTGGGAATAGGTATACAGCAGCAGGTTGTACAGTAAGACCTAGTGTAGTTGGCCAAACAAGGTCTCCGTTCCAGCCACAGATACCCCATCAGTTGTTGAAGGGTCAGAATGGCCAACTGCTACAAGGAAAGAAAGAGTGTTTAGACAGGGGTATGTCTAGAACAGCTGTACAATTTGTTGTGTAGCCTGTTCCCTGTATGTCTTTGTCATGTGTTCCTGTATTTGTTTGTTTAATGTTAGTGGTTTTTAGTCGTTGTTTGTACCATGTAGGCCATCTCCCTGGTTTGTGTGTTAAGTGTGATCTGTGACTTTGTGTTGTGGTTGACTAGAGAGTCAGGACATGAGTTAGGTCATGGGATTTTTCTAGTATCCACAACACAGGTTAACAGGGGGAGATAAGCCTGGAAAAAGGTATTCTGTATCCTGAAGATATCACTGGGGCTGAGTCATCCAGGGTGGTTAGGATTAGCACATTCTAATGATAGATCCATAACTATAAAAGACACCCTAAAAGAATCCAGGTGCGTCCAAGGATCTGTATCCACGGACTATGTGTAGACCAATGTAATGATAAAGTTAAACTGTAGCAGCTCTGGTCAGGCCTTAGGGAATGATCAGAGTGGTCCGGTGAAACTGGAGGGCTTGTATCAAGCCACAGTTTTGAAGGTGTGGACCAATGCTAAGGATCTAAGGTGTACTCAGGTAGAGGGATTTCTATCCATATGGTCTTTCATGATCATGCTCATGAGAGAGGACTGTGTACCGGAGGTGACAGGATACTATTTTGTCACCTTGCCCACTGGGAACCAGGCACACAGATGGTTACATTAGATACTAATCCCTAGAGGTGGGACTTGGTATGGAACGTGGTGGACACACCTACTGTGGGTGAATGGATGGAGACTCTATGACTGAGGAATACTGGGACAGATAGGGTCTTTAAATTGGGAAGACCCCAGAGGCAGGGATATTAACTTTAACATCAATATAGATGGTACATTTAAGTGGCCTAATTGCGAGGCGGTAGATGTAGGGTGCTGGTAGTTTATATAATGGGTCTATCTGTCCAACTCCTAACCCATCAGGACCAGTGATATCACTTCAGGGGTATAGTAATGTTAATTTGGGATTTTTGCCATTAACTGGACAGTACTTCATCCATAGCTCACCTTGGACATCCTAATTTATGAGGGAGGTCATCCTTATCTGTTCAACACAGAGGGATGTTGGAGGTAAGAGGATACTATCCTCTGCCAAGTTAGTCAGTATCTGGTGCTTAGACACCAGTGTTAGGACTCCGAGGGGTCCTGGGAGATGAAGGCCAACCCAATTCTCTCCTTCTGACATGGGTCAAGGGCATTGGTGTTGGTACCAAGGATGTAATTAACTGCACCAGAAGAGGAGAAATCCTCCCTGGAGCATATTGTCCCCTTTGTCTCATTATAGGTCTAGATGCCAATGACCCCAGAGAAAAGACTGGACATCTGCTCTGACACCCCTGTGAGGCTCCAGAGAATTCCCTTTGACTTTGACAGCCAGCTCAAGCATCTCTTGTTAGAATTGGATAAAGAAGATGAGATCCTTAGAAGTCTTCAAGAGGTGGAGATTACAGCTTGAGCATGACAGGATCAAGATAACGAGTATCACCTATGATTTGGAATAGAGACTCAGAGGTGTCCAAGGGGCGTGGACTTGTTGGACTACAACCCAAAGGAAATATAATTTTTCTGTATATTCATTCAATCAGTTAGAGTTCTGTTGGTTCTGGTCATTGCCATGTACTTTGGACTGTGCCTGATTTACCGGAGGATAACGAGACTTGCCAACTAGGTACAGGAAAAACAGGCAGAACTACATGAAAGACGCAGAAGGGCCTAGCATCTGAGAAGCCCTGGAATCTTAGGATTCATGAAGGGCTATGGGTACTCAGGACATGATTTTGACTCACTCCTGAAGTCCCATAGCAGTGTAAATACTGTTTGTTATTGGGTATTTTTCTATTGATTTAGGTGTGTTGGGTGGGGGAGGGGTGATTACCTGTTTTGTGTGAATGGGGTAAAGAACAGATTGCCCAGGGACAGGTACCCTCACTAAAGAATTTGCCACCTCAACCCTAGCAATGGTAAAGTTCATAAAGGATGGCTTGAATGTCTGTTAGAATTAGACGGTGTTCATTCCCATAGTCAACTTAGGTATTGTGACATCACCCCCACTCAAAATCCTGACCTGCCTTGTAAAGACCTACTGATCTATCCATGGGAGAACCTCATCGATGATACTTTCAATCAAGGTTAAAGGAGAAGTGTCTGAGGGAAGTCGTGCCCATGCCAAAAGAAGGGTATTCCACTGGTGATTGTACCCCAAAAAGAAAGAGGTGCTACGTGGTTTGCCAAAAGACAATGAGGGT